>VNWY01000082.1:0-93767 GCA_009869845.1 Pseudachorutes palmiensis | reverse complement strand
ATGGGAAAATTGTTAAAGCCTGGCTATCACACCGACTCGCAGACACTGGTGGAAGACACTTTATATTTTTGTTCTGTCTGTCTGTCCCACTTCTTCAATTCGCGGTTATTCCGACTACTGCTTGCAAAAACGAACTCCTTATGACTCCCGTATTGACACCGAACAGAACTGGTCAATGCCAAAGTAAGAGGTTTGTTAGTAACCCAAGTTGTAGTTTTACTAAATAAGTTTGTATTTGCCGTGCGGTCCACCCAAAAGTATGGAGTTAAAACCTTTTCGCCAGAAAAACCTTGGCCTCTTATTGGTCCCTTATGGGAGGCCTTAGGGGCTTCTGATCAGTGGTTAAACTCTTTAGTTTTGGGTGGACCGCACGGTACTAAGTTAGTTACTATGTAGCTAAAGTTAGTACCTAAAGCTAACTCAGTTTCAAAGAAAATGTTTCTTATGACACGGAAAATGACACAAAATATTGTTTGTCTCAGGGAATTATTATTTCAGAACTTAGGATCTTCATAGACATGATAAATTTGAAATTTTGATATAATATGACCTTTGCATTACGGCGGTCGAAAGTCAAACTTTTTTTCTGCATTCCTTTTACCACATCCGAACATTGTAACACTTCTTCACCTTGCGCTACTTTATCTATACCCGGGTTTTCAGAGTTTGTTATTGCTTTTGAAACTGAGATTCATTCTGCCTCCCGTTTCTACTTTAACACAAACTCCCAAAAGTGTAACGCCGCTAAAACTTTATATTTGAACAACTTGTTTATTTGAAGAATAAGATAAGACAAGTCAAACTTGAAACTAAGGAGTTCTGTGTGCCTTAGCAGGTTAGGTATGTTACTATGTCATTAACTGCATAAACGTCATTCGTCACTTAAGTTAGTTGCATCATTATCCCGATTATCGCTTAGTCATTTGACTATAAAAGGAGTGCCAGGGATTATAACTCTTCAGTCTGTTGGAAAAGGGATTAAACCTTCAATTTCTGAATACTTTTCATCATATCGCACCGAATACTCCACCTACTAACTAAACTTGCCAGGTCACAGGGTGTGGTAGTTGTCCAAAGGGTCCCTCCGTTCAATTAAAACCCTTGTATCTTCTTAAGGGACCCAATCTCACCTTTCCTAAGTCCAACCGTGGATTGGGATCAGATGTCAAAACACTCATCTTGGGATAACTCTGTCCAGGCACAACACAGGAAGTTGAATGAGGACTTAATGGAAAGCCAATCGTATGAGGAAAAGTTCTTATTTTGTCGAATTTTGATTTAATTTTTTTAAACAGTTTCCGGAGACGGAGAAGATTTTTACTTTAAAAAAAAATTACTTCCAAATTGAAAATCGAAATTCGACAAAATAAGAACTTTTCCTCATACCCTTGGCTTTCCATGAAGTCTTCATTCAACTTCCTGTGTTGCGCCTGGGTTGAGTTATCCCCATATAAAACCCACCAGTTATGAACCTGGATTTGACCCCGGTTACTAAAACAAACAACAGGCCTCGTAGTCCTTAATCGAGTTAATTTTAATTAGTAACAATATAATTGTGATGCGCATTTCTGCATTGTATTTCTGGATTGTATTTCTGTGTTGTGTTGTGTGTGTTTTAGATGAGTTTGGATGTATAATTTTCCCTCTTTTATTCTCCCTGTGCCCCTGAACCTGTTGAGAGGGTGTTTTGGGAGTCTCCCTTTGGGGGTCGGCTGAGGGAGGAAGATTTGCGTTGCGTAAACAAAAGCCCAAAGGAAAAGCCACCATCATTCACTTGAGGAAAGAATCCACTCAAGGACCAACCAATCTATACCCAAACAAATCGCAATTAACTACCATCATTCACTGGAATCTGGCTGAACTTTGACACAACATGACCATCGTTACAAAGCCCCTCACGGGAGAGAAGAAACCAGATGTCCAACCACTCGTCAATGTAAGACAATTAAACTTAAAATTATTCAATTCATATGTCCCATATTTAATTTTCATCTAATTTCTAAAAAGTTTCAACCTTGTCCATTTAATCAAGCCCTTCATTCTGATTACCACAGGCTTCAATTTTATCCAGGTTGGTGAAGATGTGGCCCTTTTCAAGCCTACATTTGGCAATCAATCACTCTCCCGTTGTCCGTGTCCCCATTTTGTATTCTTCCTTAGAACGCTACATGTTGGATAGGTTTGTTTTAATACTTTGGTGAATTAGATTTAGAATGATCAGTTCATTGACCCCTCATCATTCCATACTGTTTGATGAATGAGCAATTGATGAATTGTTACTAATTGAATGTTTCTGTTTTTATTTAGGATGTGGGGGATGTGGAAAAGGGAGCAGCGACAAAAGATGCTACTGCAGGCCTGAACGAGCGGTACCATTATATCCTAAGGACTCGGGCTGCTCGAGTCTCATCAGCCACGACCCTTTGCCTTCTCATTATGGCACTGTTGGTGATGACTGTGGGACTCTTCGGTGGGCTTTACATTTACCGACAAATGACACGATCTCGGGTGAGTTGGAAACGATGTTCAATCTAATCTCATCTGCTGACGCCCTTCCTTTATCCTTCATTCTCTGAAGTTGTATAACACCGCAGCAGTCATCCGGATGATATGGAAAGCGCAGCATTAAATCACTTGACAGCAACGGCTGTAATGTGATCTTTCTTTTCCTGTTCTTCCATTCTCACAAGTCTAGGCGTCATTATTGTGAAATCCAATACATCCTTCGACCTCTGCTGATTTGATATTGGCCAGACTCTGGATGCAATGGATTAGAAGCGTCCGTTGTCTTTTGCTAATTCATTTCATCATCATGTTTACAAGTATCCATTTTGCAATGTTCCCTTCTGCTGTGAGATTAGTTTGCGCTTTTGTTTATGTAAAGGACGATACAAAAGGATTCTTTGGGATCAGCAAAACACAAGTGATTATAATAGTGATGATAGCTTTTAAATAGCACAGAACAGCGATAGAATTCGAATTGTCAGGAAGCGAAATCCTTGTCGTTTGGTTCTTGATAAGAAATGAATGATTGGAAGATGCTGCGTGTTTTTAATTCTCGCGAACTGTGGAGTTGACAAAGGCAGAAGTCAAATATAAATTATGAGTCATGATTTTATTTTTCCTTGTGAAATTAATTATTGCCTTCCTTCCTCTTGATGACGATATTTATTAATTGAATGTAATTTATTTTTTGCAGTTCCAGAAACTGTGGTGTAACGTGCCATACCAGGACACTCCATTTGCAAACAGTCGAGTTTACAAGAACGAGGACGACATTGCCAGTCCTCTCTTTAGCATTCCTCAGTTGGACAACGGACTTCGCAAGGTACTGAGCTGAACTCAAGGCTGAGTTTAATTGATGCCTACAATTACTCATGATTCTTTTATTTATTGCAGATCGATGATGATGGGTTGACTTACCTCTTTGGCGATGACCCGAAATCTGATGCCTACTTTCGTGAAAACTTTGAATTGGACATGGACGAGGAGGCTTTCTCCAAGATTGATGTCCCTGACTTCAAGAACGGGCGAATGGGGCGTTTCATCCACGAATTTGACTCTGTAAATACTTGGCTATAGATCATTTACATTGGCTATCAAATTGCAACGTTTGCTTTTCTAGAACAAGACGGCAATTGTGGATCAGTCTACGAAGCGCTGCTTCATCATGCCTCTGGACCGTGAGAAAATTGCCCCACCAAAGACCATGTTTGACATGATTCAGAAAATGTCCACTGGTAAGGAGGTCATCCAGATGTTCTCAATTTCTTTCTAAACCAGTATTCTGTCACTGTCATTTTGGCCTCTGCAGGGTATTACTCTGTGAACACTCATCGCGTACGTGAGACGATGAGAGTCGTTCTGCCAGCGATGGATGAAGAAGACCTATCTAATCTTGGAGACTACATCAAGGAGGAGTGCAAGGACAAGACGAGCTATCGTCTGGAAAAGTCAACCAACCGCAGTAAGCTCCGTAATTTGACAAGGAAGGAAAACATGATGAAAGCTTAAAAAAACATTCCCAATTTTTCAGTTATCAAGAAGCGAAGCGTGGACGAGAATGACAAACCGTTTGCTGAATTTGCCGGACAAGGCACGATTGAATACTTTATCGAGAACTTGGCCGAGTTGCCATGAATTTAGTCACAACACAATCTACTATACACACGTCTACTCTGAACAAAGTTTTGCTTGCCCTTTTAAAAATTGCAAAAATTGTAAAATGGAACTGGAATAACGCTGAGTTTGCATGCGTCTAGAGTGCAGGTTTGAACAAGACTTTCCCCTTCAGTTTCTCTTTCCAATTCACCGTTATAATCGTTATAATCCTGACATGAAGAATGTCCACATTCTCTGCAACAGAAGTCGGAATTTTTGATGTCGTGACTATGACCACATGCTGTAATCAAATGAGTCGCTTTGGTAGGCCCCACACAAGAGTAAGTTTAATGCATATTTATGAATTAGTTTTTATGAACTTTGAGAAAGTTGAAAATGTTGGACAGTTTCCCTGACATTTGCGGTGGTCTCTGTGGTATTGCAAAAGTTAGATGCAGTTTTGCTGACTATAAAGTCAGTCGTTCGTGTTTAAGTAAAAGATAGTCTCAAGTTGCTTTTAGGGGAATTAGGTTTATTAATTAATCAAAGCTCCTATGACTATTGGGAAATGTCAATTTGAACTATCCGCATGATGTGTTTAGGAGGAGGAAGGAGTAATATAGAGTTAACTCTCCATGGGATTACATTAAATGCAAATAAATTAACTTTCCTTATTCTATTTAGAATATCAGAGAGAGAGGAAGGGGGAGGGGGGACTTTATTGCTCAATCGTCCAATGAAAGTCCATTTCTATCCATGGAAATGAGAATGGGAGAGTAGACGAGTAAGTGGGCTAAATGGATTCTAATTAAAAGTCCACGATTCACTTGGTCCATAACCACCTCATTCTAACATTCAACTTGTGCAAAGAGTGAAAGTCAACTTTCCCTTGGTGGTTGGTTGTGTGACTTGTTTTGTAGAAAGTGTTGGAATGCTCTTGTGTTTTGTTTTTGTTTTAAAAGTATGTGTAACCCCTGGTCCAATTTCATTTTCGTGAGTAATATTTTTATTTGAATTAATTCCGAGTTGACAGTGGAGGGTGGGTAGTGGTGAAACAATAAAGGGTTCCCTGGAAGGCTTGGTTCCTTTGACAGAGTGAAAGTTCATAAAAGCGAGTGGAGGAAATGGGTTTATGTCCGTTGGAAATTCCCTTCATCCTCCAGGACTTACGTGGGCGTCGTGCTCAATGAATTATTCAAGTCAATGGGGAACCAGAGTGAAAGTGATGATGGAATTGAAATTCGCACTTACAAGGACCAGGAATACAAAATTCATCTCAATTACGACACTCGCAAATAAACTAAAAAACTAAAAATTAATAAACACCCAATGCAATCTACAAGGGTTATTCCTTGGGAATTCCTTTTGCATGAGAAATGGGTTGTGATTCTGTGGGTATTGTATTTATACCTTTGGAAAGGAGTTGGAAGGAGGAGGAAATAAAAAGTTTAAACAAATGAGCGGTGCCTTGTTGGTGGACAGTTCCATTTGTAAAGGCGGAGAAAGTGGAGAAAGTGGAGAAAGTGAGGAAGAAGAAGAGTCAGGCGTGACGAGGTTCATGTCAAGGGAAGGGAACGAAGGGATGATCGAAGGGAACTGGAGTGACAGGAATAGATTAACAACTTCCACATACTACAAATCAAAACATCAAAACACAAATCAAATGACAAAACACAATCAACATCACAAACATTCAGAATTATTACAACAAACTCTCCTTTCTAAAGCTTCCTTTCCCAGGAATTTTCATTTTTTTCCAAGGGTTTTTAACATTTCAGCTGAAATTTATTAATTTCTGAAGAGTGAAAGTTGCCAGAGTTCCGTATTCTGATACTCTTTCCACTCTTGTTTCACTCTTGTTCCACTTTTGTTCCACTTTTGTACACTTTTGTTCTGGAATGAAGAAAGTTATTTGAGATTGTTTAGAATCGGAAGTAGAATAGTTTGAGTGAGCACTTGTGTAGTGCTTGGAGTTTATTTTTTATTATTCAGAGCCTCCAGCAGCTCCCCTTATTTTGCAAAAGGAGAAAGCACATCTGCTCCATCTTCTAATGGATCCCACTTTCCAAAATTCACATCCTTATAAAGGTTATTTAAAATCAGTGCATCAGCAGTACAAGTCGATCCTACTGTCAATAAAAGTAAATGATTAAACATATGGAAATGGAAATTAGGGAAATGGAAAACTGCATTAGTTGCAGGAATCTAAAATCTAATAGGAATGAAAATCAAATAGTTTTGTTTAGAATTGAAGTTTTGTTTAGAATTGAAGTTATCATTATCATTGTGTATAGTGTGTTTTGAATCTTCCGATTCAACATCCCTGTGTCGTTTTACTTTCTGTGTTGAATCGTCTTGCGTCTAATGGACTGAAAATCCCTTGCTGGGGAAATCTCTTGTCATAATCTTAAAGAAGGAGCAGCCTCTCGTCTCCAGTTGATCTCCTCCTTTCCCTATTATCTTTTTATGAATGAGTAAACGTGAAAGTGGAATATCGTTGTTTGAACAAGACTAGAGAAATAGGACCCATCTGTTTATGTTCTTTTTATACATTCATACAAAACTAAGATGCAAAGGAAAGAAAGCTTTGAGCTAAAGGATAAAAAGACCTTGTTTCACTTTCTCTCCTTTCACCGGGTGGCTCCCGTTTTTTTAACCCAAGTTTGTGTATTGTGTTTTACAGAAAACCTAATGACAATGCAACCAACTTTCTCTTAATTCTAATCCCACTTTCATCCTTTGGACTTTGTGGACTCAACAAAGGGAAATCTAATGTAGTTTTCGTCTTTGAAACAAAAGACTTCACTCAATAAAGCTTAAGATTTACGTCCACAACCACATCCTCAGCATCTCATCCAGAATTCACGGACTTTAACAAATCCAATTTCTCAACCATTCATCATCCCTAAATTATTCGCTCTAATTTACATGATCCATCTCCATGTGCGGAGCATGGTGTAGGAGGTCATGGGAACTTTTAGCATAAGTAAAGGAGCCCTGCTCAGAAACCCTTCTGTGGATTATTATTAATCCAGATTTCCCTCCGTGTAATCTGTTGACTCTGAGAGTTTAAAATTACAAGTCAGACGTGAGTTATAGCCAGAGGGTTCGTTGGTGAGATTCGTTTGAAAAAAGTCAGTCTCCCGTAGCTAATTGGGAGAAAGGCAGAGGCCGTTTAAGGCCTTCTCCACCCCCTACCTTAAGTTTGATTTAAGCCCTAACGTTGACTCTAACGTTGACTCTAATGGTTCCTTATGCAAAGTTCCTTTAGTTCCTCTTCTTCATTTTGCCAAGAAATTCGATCCCATAAAAAATGAAGGTCTGGATGTATAAAATAGAGACACACATGGAGATGTGGGTGCGGAAGCAGAGCGGAACTAATTGACCTATTTTGGATAAGAAAAGTTTCCCACGATGGCTTAATATTTCGCACCACTGAATCCTCCTGCGTCATTCCAAAAGAACCGTTTTATGATTATACTACCAATACTAGCCAAATATCTTCACATTTTTAAGCAGATTTCCCTTTTCAAATATTTATTGTCCTCCTTACTTTCACCACTTTTTGTCTGTTTGTCCAGGGATAATCCTCCCTTCTTTTCTTTCCTCTTGTGCTTATATAGGGAAACCTAAATCTAAAGCATTTTCCTAATCCCTCCCTCCCTGTCTCCTTCTGTTGACATATTACGACGCTAAAAGGATCCTAAAAGGATGTATTTTCAAAGGAATCTTTCAGTGTAAATTGAATACGGAATTGGAATGCACTAAGAAAGGTAAAAGGTAAGGAGTGAACAAGAGAGTGGAATTTGTTATGGGGATTTTTACAAATGATTTCACAATAAGATTATGAATTGGAGACGCATTCCATCTTGACTTGAGCAGAATAAAAGGGATGAAGGGAGAGGTTTGAATGAGTCCTTTAGTAATAATTGATTTTTCATTTCGAATACTAATAATCCTATTCTTTCCGGGTGAAAATGGAATTAGGATTCAAAGCTCACTTTCCCTGCTGCGGAAGAAAGGAAAGAAATGTCGATGCAGACAGGCGTGAAGTTATTATTTCGATTTTTTACTCTTGCAAGCCAACCGACCGAATGAAGGGAAGCTCCTTTGAGCTCAGAACCTAAAAAGTTTACCACCAACGCCACCGCTTTCACCACCAATGAAAGATCCGGAGAAAGCAAGGTGGGAAGAAAGTGAATCCAGGAGATCGGGAGAGGAAAAGTAAATTGGAGGGACTAATGCTTTCACATGGAAATTCAAATGGAAATCGAAAAGTCCCTTTCTCTCTACACCTAAAATTTTATTTTTATGGATCTCTGAAAACTCGGATGGTAATCCAGGTAACACAAATCCTTCCTTTCTCCTTTCTTCTTTTATGCACTTCCGCTTCATCGGTCAGCCACAAAATGCAGAAATTCAGAGGATAGTACTTTTAAGGGCCCTTCCTTTAAGACCCCTTTTCCCGCTATCTTTCTTTAGTTCTTTAGTCCAAGTATTTCAATAATTGAACAATTCCGTGCATACGACATACGTGAGAAGTTAGTAATTGTTGATGGTTATCTTCCCTTCTTGCTTTCAAATGCAGAAAAAGTTTGAAGTAAGGAGCCCATTTTCATGATGCCATTACTTTGAGAATGGGAGGAGGAGGAGAAAAGGAAATAAAATTTTCCTGTTTCTGCATCACCTAACTTTCTCCTCATGAAAATATGTCAAACAACTTTCCCCTCTTGTCCCTCTTGTACCCTGTTTCCTATTTATTTTGTTGGGCCTGGGCTGTTCAAAGTCATAAAATCCAGAAGAACCAAAGTACAAAGTGGTCACTGTCAAGTGTCAATCCCTCAAATACAAATCCCAGATGACCTTCCCCCATTAGGCCAAATGATCCCTAGTGCACAATCCCATTGACAAATGTTTTTCTCTTGGCCCATTTAATGACACCATTTCTCATAGTCAGATCTAAAAGTCTTCCTTCATCAGGTCATCATCCCATCATCCCATCATCCCACCACCCTCTACAGTCTCATCCCACCCATCTTAATGAAGCAAAGTTTGGAAAGTTACACAGAGTAACTGGAGCTTAATTTCCCCGTGTTGGGACCTGGTGAAACTTTAATTTGGAAAACGTTTACTTTCCTTCTTTTCCCTTGAGGGTAGAGAAATGCAATTTCTCCTTTCCATGATCCAATAATTTCCTCCTCTGCTCAACTACTGGAAAGGAAGGTTTCCCTCCTTCCAATTGCATTACGACAGCTCCACTTTCAAGACGAAAAGATGACAAATTATTGATGGCCTACGGAAAACAGCCAACCAAAACCAACCAAAACCAACTACACATTCATACACACACACTCTATGCAAAGGGAAGTACAGTACTCTCTCCCTCTGCTATGCTATGCTATTTACTCCCTCTCCTTGTATGTAGATTCATGTTTTGTTAATTTGGGTGTGGAGTGTCCCCAGACTAAAACGTGTTGGTTCTAATTTGTTCCTTTTGCTCCCTTTACTAAAGCATAAACTCCAACGTGATTCCTGATGAATGTGAAATCAATTTTGTTGAATTAAGAGGGTTGAGTGTGCTCGTGTGATGATTAGCCAATGGGAAATGACCTGGTGGGTTGAAAGCGGTGGTAAAAGAGGAGCTAGCAGAGCACTAGCACTCTTCTGCAATTTGGATTCCCTGCCGACATCCTGTGGTTTTTCCTCTCCATCCTCCTTTCCCTTCCCATTTCAGAATTAATTGATCAAAGAGAGACGAGCTCATTTTCTGGTAGTGGGGACAAGGACGGAGTCAACAGCCACTGCTGCTATTACTACTATAAGCCAAAAGTAAATTCGGAGCAGTGGGTTTCGGCAGACGCCGACTGCGACGACAGGAAGTGAAAGTAAATGGAAAGCGTCACAAAAGAGTGGCTCTGAATCTCCTTTCGGGAAGAGGAACAGGGAAGGGATAAGATGGATTTCCAGACCCTCTGTCTACCATACCAACACAAAACTTTCCTTTTTTGAATTCTTGTCTTTTGAGAAATGCCAAAATATTTAATGGATTACTTGTACTTTTCCTTGCTTTCTTACTCCTACACATCTACCGCTTTCTCAAAGGAATTCACAAAAAACTTTCCAGTTTCCTTTTGTCAAAAACCAAAGCTAAAAACTTATCAGCAAAGAGCAAAGGAAAACAGAACGAAATGCAAATGTCCATTACATTACATTTACGTTAGAATTGTTAGAATTGAGGTTTTGATCCCAGCGGAAGGTGCTCCGACTTCCGATGAATTTCAGGCCCGTAAGTTTTGATTTGTGCCAAAATGTGGGCGGAAATGAACTCATTGAAATGGTAATTTTGCAAATAAATTCGTACACTTGTGTGGTGTAGGATGGAAAGGCTTTTAGCCTCCTGCCCACAAACCATAGACACCCACCGCATTTAATATAAAAGGTACCTTGGGCAGGGGCAGATGCTGGAATGTAATGGAAAGGGTGAATTCCTTTTTATATGCAAACAGGAGGAATGCTTATTTACATTCTAAAACTGCAGGTGAGTTCAAACAAAAGAATGACAAGGCTGGATCTGTTCTTGACATTTCTCTTACCTTTGCTCAGCCAATAGGAAACAGAGGAATCCAAGACGTGCATCCAACATCTCAACATTCCTCGTCACTACCCAAATCAAAATCCTTCAAAAGAAAACTGTTGCTGAGAGTGGAAGGGGGGAGTATTAATAAAAGTTTAATTCAACCAATACATCTTCAAAGGAAAACGGTAGAAATAAGACAACTATGGGATGAAATTCTTTGAGCGAAACGTTAAGCGGAAGCTTCCCCATTAGCACGTGCCTCGGAAGAGCCTTTCCGCTCTTGCGGTTGTCAACAAACCAAGTTTTCTATAAGCAAACTTCCGGTTCTAGAACGCATCGAAACAAGGGGTGATGCGCAGAAGACCGGAAGTGTTCAGTGCCTTGCCAAAGTTTGGATCATAATCCAGCCTGCATTGTCTCTCGTGTAAGCTAGGGAATGGACGGCACGTGCCTTCTCGCATGTTGAGGGGAGCCCCTTGTGACCACATTTTTACGACTCTAGCAGCCTCCATTCCTGTCTCTCATTGAAGGAGTCATATTCAGGGAATCCATTAGTCAAGAAATGGAAAGATAGGCCAGGGAAATGGTCTCCTAATGTAATTTTTGAGAGAAGAAAGTGAGCAGTTTGAGTCTTTTCAATGAGGACGCTTCCTTCACAAGAAATATTCCTTTTTCGCTGACATTTCATATAAAACCTTTAAAAAACGGAGAGTGCGGGTTGGAGCGGAGAGAGAAAATCAGAAGGAGGGGAGTTGCACTTTGGCATAATTTCTCCATTTGAGAAGCCCTGGAATCCCACTCTCCAGGCAGAGAAAGAATCGGAGAAAATAGGAGAGACAGACGCTTTCACTCTGGACAAAGTCATCTCCCACCCTCACCATCCAAAGCACCAGACGCCGCCAGCCTGCAACTTCAGAAAGGAGACAGGCATACACAGTGACAGAGACAGTGAGACAGTTTACTAAATTGAACATGAAATATACACTCACCCGGAGATCAAAAATACTCATGTCGTCTCCCACAACTTTTGTGAAAGCCATTTACTTTTAAATTCATTCATATCCACTCACTCAAATGCAAAACAACAAAACTATTCACCTCAACATTCATCATCTACAACTCTAGACTAAAGGCTTCCAGTCTAAGTATTGATTCACTTTCTTTTCACCCATTAGTTGGCTCCAACGTCGTCCCAGTCAGGAAAGTCGGATGCAGCTCCAGCAACAGCGGCATTAGCAGCAATTGCAATATTCTGCAACCCACCCAGATTACTCCCATACACGTTCCCATTATGACGATAATTCCCACGAAAATTAGCATCTAAAAATACAAAAAGTGAAATCAACATTAGACTTAATAATTTAATAAATTAAATGTTATGAACTCACATCCACGATCCCCGGTTCCTCTAGCATAACGTCGAAGAGTACCAGCGTCATCCACAAGTTCATCATTCATGGTCAGAAGTACAATATCTTCCGGTGTCCAGTCGTGAGCTCCAATCTTGGATCGCACTTCCAAGTACTTCTTCTTCACTTCCTGAATAGTCATCCCAATAGTTCCCTCAAACTCATAAGTTTTGCGTCTTCCAGTACTGTGGTGAATTTTAATCACAAGCTTCGGTGCGCAAACCAAATCAAGTTTTGCTCCTAATCAGAGACATAGCCATAACAAGGAAGGCGTAAGAGTTAGACAGAGGACAAGTAAATTGCTGTCAAGTAAATTACCTGGGCGGACGCCATAAGCCGCAAGGCTCTTGTTCTTATCGCTCAGGAGGACGCCGTTAAGCCTCAAGGTCAAATCCGTTAAAGCGAACCACCAACCACTCAAGTTGTACACACGTCGCTCCACTGTTTCTCGGTATGCTTCAAGGAGCTTTGACAGAGGCCAGCGACATGTGGCGACTTTAACGACCGCTGTATGCTTCACTTCCAAGTTAAATATCTCCACCTCGAACGATTCTACACACAAAAGAAAACTTGAACTAATGGTCTTTAACGTCAACTAAAATGTGAAGAGCTGGTTTACTTACCATCGCTTCTAATCCCCAGTTCCGTCATCAATCCTGGCAGCTCAGATGATGATGCCGTGGACCCAATTGTTTGTGCAGAAGTTGTTGGGTTTTGTTGTTCGTTGGACTGTTGATCCGTTCCCCGTTGAAGATTCACGTGAGCGACTGGGCCCAACACATGACCTTTGCCCTCTGAACCCCTTCGTGACATTGTTCTTTCCTAATGTGTTTACAATTGATATGTTATTAATGCTTAAACTTTATGTCTAAAATCAGCCTGTTCTTGTTACCTGTTTGTAATGATTGATTACCCTGTCAAGTAGTGGATTTAGTGCGTAGAGTGCGTAGAGTGTTCTAGGGAAGGAGGTCAAAGGTTATTCAGTGATAGAAAATGATGAACAAATCCCAATAAAATGAGTTCAAAATGGGCAGTCTGGACTTGGAATAATTTCTGGAAGATTCGAGAAGAATGTGAAAAATCGTCCAAAACCGCATTTGAATTTCCCCCTCTTTTCCAATTGAAATTGTTTTGTACCAAGTGAGACTTTTTTTTATTAACTTTCCCTTCTTTTCTAAATTCGGTTTTGACTTTATATTTTGTAGTTAATTGTTGTACGAGTTTAGTTTAGTTTGTGTGTGTTTATGAGTGTTTCCATTTGATTTGTTGGATGGTATTGAAGCGTGTTTGGTTGGATTGAAGAGCGTTGATTCAGAATCTGTGAAATCAAAGGAGAAAGTTTATTTCCTTGTCCCTGTCATCAGTTCCAGAAATCCATCTGACCAGGCTGGAAAAGTGACTCTGCCCGGGTAAGGAAAGGAAAGGAAGGAAGTTAAAATAGGACAAAGTTGGATCAGATTATTTTTTATTCCGAACATGTCTTCTTATCCTTCCTCTGCACTGGAATATAAGAATCCAATTGAATTCCTAAGTCAATCAATGTCCCCAAAAACCCCTTTCTTCAACAAATCCAAAAAAGAGACACGGATATGATTAACTCTATTCATATTTCAAAAGGAAACTCTAAAGGTCAAACACATGGGTCACACTACTACATCCAATTGTCCATTCTTCATCCACCAGGAATAAGAGTTTACAGTAGACCATACAGACTATTTCAAGTAAAAATTAATTTAAGAAAGTGATTAATTTAGTAAGTTTTAGTTAGTTAGTGTGTCGGGTGTGTGAATGCGTCGAGGCGTATGGTTTGGATGTGGGTTAACTTTCCCTGCATAACTTTTGTGTGTGAATTGGACTAATCCGACTCTTCAAAGAGAAAGTTTTCATTCCTTATCAATACCCTCCGTCACCCGCCTGTAGGAATAATAAAGAATCCGGGGAGTAGTATGGTAATGAAGTCTCTCTTTGGAATCATATTCCAACCTTACTAGAATTTGCATATGAAAGAAATGGGACGAGATGAGATTTACCAATGAGCTACCTCGTCCTTACACACTACACACCTGACGACCCGGCTAGAAATGTCCCCAATACGATTCATACCAAACCATATTCTATGATTCCCTGATTCTGTCTTTTTTTAGGTCCATTTGAAAGGAATTACGGCCTGATGGTCCTTCCGACTGGCCATTTTGGGTCTAAATGTGTGTCCTACTGGACATTGGTGAAATCTAAGAGGCCGTGGAGGTAATTTGTATGAATAAGAGAGCAGCCTAAGGTGGCCTGACTTCCGTAGATTCCTCCATAAACATAATCATCCCACTCAAATCTCCTGCCTGATCCGCACGTCCAAACTTTCTTCTGATGTAGCCAGCCATGACCAGAACTTGATCACCAAATGACTCAATGGAGGAACCGCACGGAACTTCCACAAAATCCCGTCCCTCCTCTCCAGCTACTTTGAGCAGAGGAAAATGCAGCGTCATGAATTTAAAGTTCGTTCAACTGTGTCGCCTGTCGATTCTCTCCAACAACTTTCTTTTTCTGCCAAAGTTTATGGAATGTTCTCAATGTCGAGTTTCGGAACAAGGACAAGGGACACACGCACAACCAAAGTTATTCATTCCTCCAGTCAACCTTACCCAGTTGACCGTGTAAAAGAGAGACATGAAGAACTATGAACTTCTGAACTAATGAACTCTTCACCTGTAATTAAAGTGTAATGAAAGGAAAGAGAAAGGATGAAATGAAAATACTTTTTGAAGAGGACTGTAGGACTGTGATGCTCTGTTGTATGTTGTATGTTGTACCATCGTTAGTATGTTGAAGTGAGCCTTTTGATAATCTTATTTTTGTGTGTCATTGGTGGAGCCCTGCAGGTGGTAGTTTTGGAAAGTGATCTGGAATCCCATTGAATCTGGATTGGAAGAGAGACATAACATTATTGGATAAATCTGACTCTTCCATGAAAGGTTTCCAGTGTGAAGTGAACCGGGAGGAGAATCAAGTCAAGAGTGAACGTAGAGCAACGTTTCACGGCGGTGGTGGTCCTTTCTTCTGCTTTTTCCTTTCTGCCTTCCTCCCAAACGTATTGATCCAGATTCCACAAGCATCTTCATCCTCTCTTTACTCAACTCTGCAAATAAGAATTGAAGCCGTGGAACCGTACTCGAGATCAGGGATGACACCCCAACAAATGACCCACGCCACTCAGTCACTTCCAATACACACATAGAATAGGTGGGTAGGGTACACAGGGTACACAGGGTACACAGGGTACCCTGTCCATTTAGAATCCAAACATTACTCCCTTTAGCCCATGTTAATAAATAAATAACCTTTGACTTGTCAAAAGAACCTTTTGATTCTAACCATTTGGTGGTTAAAGTGGTTGGATTTTATGGTTGTTTTTAGTACTTGTATTGAGATGTATTAGGGTAATGTAAGTGGGTAAGTAAGTACAAGTAACCCCTACTCACTTTCTCCATTTGAGGATTGAGGACCAAAGGAGCCCTTGAGTAGGAGCCCTTGAGAAGGAGCCCTTGAGTAGGAGCTCCATTTCTGATTCCATCTTCTTAATCCAAGGACCAACTCCATTTCAAGCCCACTCGCTCAAGCAAACTTCAGAAGAGCAGGATCACTGTCAAATTAAAAAGTCAGCTTCAACTTACAATTACGATGAGAAACTTTCACTTCCTCCAACGAACGCACTAATGAAACTCCATCCACACTCAAAAGGAAATGAATTTTCTACAAACTTTCCTAAAAGGGAGAATTCCTTGGGAGAATCTGACCTCTGTTGAATTGAATTGTTTATGGATTGTATATTCTGTAGTATTGGAGCATATTGTGGGATGACATGTGAATCTAGATTAAAGGAAAGTCCATAAAAGTGAATCTTTGCATTGCAATGCATTGGAGTGTAGAAGAAGTAGGAAGAAAGTAGTAGAAAGTGAGCGTTTGTTGGATTTTGTCTGAGAAAGTACTTATTTGCCTATCGATTTCTATCAGACAAAACTTCACTTTTATGCTCCACCAATATTTTTATCTTTGGTAGTTCTTGGAGTGTGCTGGAACTTTGGTGTCGTTGGTGATGGTTGTGCTGCTAAGGAATATAGGAAGGGAAGCTCTCCCTCTCAATTTCCCTCTGCTCAAACTTTCCTTTGACAAATTGGAACCTCTCCCTGATAAGTTGGTGACTATCCAGCCGATCAAAATGAGCCAGACTTCCAATGCCTTTTCCCTTCAAGGGGAAAACAAACAATACCCGAATCTCAGAAGGGACTCTGCTCTGCCAAAAAGAAAGTTTTCTCTTCCGGTCCTCAGCCAATGGACGCACGACGGACTCTCAATCTGACGCTTACTCAACCAGATGAAACACAATGGACACACCAACCAAAACACGATCCATTTCCAAATACAAAAAGTACACAATCTAACAACCATTATAAATTAATTCCTTCAAATAGAAATTCAAATATATAAACTTAAACCTAATAAACCTAATAAACCTAACAAGAGAGAGATGAGAGAGTCTTGTAAGCTAATCGCTGTTTAGAATATTTCATTCTTGTTTCCTCTCTATCCTGTCCTTCCTCTCTTCTGATTGGCTGTGAAGCTATTTTTCCAAATCAGTTTGTTAGAGTGAATGGAAAGTGAGGTTGAGTGGTTGAGTTGGTTGTTGGAATGCGTTTGGAAGTCACAAGGGAGGTTTAATAATTTACAATTAATTGAATTGTGCTAGGACGGGCTAGAGCTCCTCCGAGTCCCATTCGTCACACGGTGCGACGACGCGTCCAAACGAAGAACAACGCCCGAAGAAACTTCCTTTTGTCCTCGCCCAGTCACGGCTTCCAAATGTTATACTGAAATTTTTCTTTTTTCTGTTAAGAGCTTTGACACCGCGGCAGAGGAGGACGTGCCCGCATTCGTATGCGTCGCCAAAGATTTATATTCCCATTTTTTGTCGTCCCTTGCCACCACCCGCAGGAAGAGGACCAATGGGAATCCATGGATGGAAACCATGGACAGCATAGGATTCAAAATCCAGGTCAAGGCAGACTAACAAGAGTGCTACTGATCAATTAAGTAAAGGGAGTAGAGGGGGAGGAGGGAGTGATTGGTGGGTGATTGGTGGGTGACTGGTTTAGGTGACTGGGTCTCCTCTGACGGGTAATTTATCATCACCAGATTATTCCCATTTGCATGTCCATCAACAAAAACCACCCGGGGATCTTGATCAACCAACAATTCACACAAAAGTCTTTATTAATCACAAAACAGCTTCCAGGAAATCTCAATTTCTCAAGCGTCTGCTCTTCGCACCCTCAGGACTTTCCATCCAACCATCCTTATCACAGATTTGACAACATCGGGGTATTGGCCACGAAGATTGATTACACTTTCAGCTCGTCAGTAACACCAACAGGAGGGGCGTAGTTGGAACTCTTCTTCAAGGAAGGCTTCAACGTCTGCGTAGCAAGCTGCTGCTGCGGAGACTTAAAGGAACTTCCTTGCTCTCCGCCACAAACAGACGCAGAAGCAGAACTCAAACTACCATCACCATCACCATTCAGACCATCGCCGCAATTAAACTTTACACTCGGCGTCGTTCGCTTTGGAGGTCGGGGCATTGTCCTTGAACCACTGTCATGTCCACCCTCGTAGTGTCCCAGTTGGTCTTTGAACGTGAGACTTGAGCGACGTCCCCTGACTCCTGTACTATGGCCGAATTCTGCGGGTGAGCCTTGTGGCTGTTGAACTGCATGCCCAGGGTGACACTGTGGTGAGAACTGTTGTTGGTGGTGGTGCATGTTGATCATTGCTGCGGCCAAGATGGCATCTGGCATTGTCATTTCGTAGGCACTTGGCTGCTGAGCGTTCTTGTTCCTCTTGAGTGTGCCCCTGGGGATGAGTTGGTGTGAATGAGGGTCATTGACCCCGTGGTGTGCCTGTGGGTGGAGATGATGGGCCTCAGCTGGCTCAGGTGGTGGAAGAAGTGAAGGTAAATCACCACAAATGTTGGGCATCTGGCTGTGGAGACCACCAATTGAGCCATTCTCCTTACGATGAACGTGGACTGGATAGGACGGGGGTTGCTGTCCAGAGTGCCCATGGTATTGACTCATGCTAGAACTTTCTCCGTATGCCAGGCCTGAAGGGGATCCTGGAAGGGGGCCACACAGCAATGAAATAAACCCTCCGTCCTCATAAAAATCCTTACCTGTGTCTGCATAGGCCATCCCTGCGTTTCTCCGCTTGTCCCTCTGGTAGTAGAAAGCAGCAAAGATGAGGATGTTGAGGATGAGCAAGGAACAGCCAATGGCAATCGTCACTGACAGTGCAGTGGAATAGATTTGGTATCCATCTCCGTCTCCGTTGGCTCCACCGTGAGTGACTGACCCAGTCGCACCTCCTTCATAGGACAAGTTACTCCCTAACCAATAAGAGGAAGGGGTTCAGCATTAGCCAGTTTGACCTTGCCTCAGATGCTAATAACCCACCTGGGAAGTATCCCTGTTTCCCTTTTGCATTGTGTTCCCATATGGGTGGCCCAACCAATTGGATCGTAGGTGGTGGCGGTGTTGCAGAGAGGTTCGCTCCTAGCTCAGTCTCGACGCCGACATTGTGATGGCTGCCGGTGATCAATCCATAGCCATTCTTCATCAAGTCAGGCACCAGGTGGAGCCAAAAGGAAAGCTTGTGAGCTCTGTAGTGTGTACGCATTCGGGGCTTCATATCTGGGGTCAAAAGGTCAAGGGATGCAGTAGGGTGAGCTTATTAGGGGGTTGTTTCTTGGTTCTTACCAATAGTGAGGTACTTTTTGTACATGGGATCATAGTGAGGCCACTCGATGACCTTTGACTTGGAACTCCCTTTGTCACCAATAAGGCGACTTCCAGCATTAGAAGAGTCTCCTTCGGAATTCACATCGTTTGGATTCCTATCAGAATTCATCAACTAAGGATTTTGGATATTGTGATTGATTGGCTCAAACGCCGTTAGCAGAAATGCAAATGGGACTTTGCCAAACTGAAAACTGTACTCAGGTGCAAGGTTAATTCGTCTTTGAATGTGATTACTGACCCATTCCTGATGAAGTTTGTCCACAATTGCATGACAATTTGTGCCAGTTGTACTTCATTCCTTGTGAAATTGCCTATAAAGAATCCTAGTTTAGAGTCTGGATCCTGGTTTTCAGTTTCTCCGAATGCCTCTTCGCCACTTGGAATGGCTGATGCAGAGCTCATTTCGTTTCCGTAGAAGAAGAGTGGCACCCCGAAGACATAGTGGAGGTCTTCCCCATGCACACAACCCAGTCGCTAAGGAACCAAACACAAATGCATCACATTCATCACTTTCATACTTTGAAATGTTGAAACCAGGTTGAAATGTTCATAACAAGTGTGGAGGATTGTTCTTTTCTTACCTGTAGAAAGTCGCTTCCCTTTGACTGATATTCAAATACGTAGAAAAATGATTTTTGATTTGAATGGGAATGAAAGTCTCCCGTCTTGACTAGCGGAGCGACGACCTGTAATGGAAACAAAAGATTCTTTTGATTCTTTTGATCCTCCCTTGTTAGTATCCTTTAGTATCCATAATGACAGAGAAGGTCTCCACCCTGTTCCAATCAATGCAATTCCCACTAATGGTACTCCGCCCATTGTTATAATTTCTAAAAATTAATTAGTCCGAGTAGTCCCTCTAACCCCCTTTAATCCTCTAATCTCCAAATCCATGCAATGTCTGGAACTAATTAAAGGCCAACCCTCCCCTGTTTACCTGTGCATCTCCAAGAGCATCCAGAGTCTCATCTCGAACACTGATTGGGTGCTGCACGGGACGCTCCCACTCTGTATACTCGTGGATCGCTGCAGCCAGAATCTCATTCCGATGGACACTGAAAGGAATAAATCAATGGAATAATGGTTACTATACCCAACACACAGACAGACCCTTACTATACACTTACTTGTAATGCTTCTCTATGAATCCCTTTAGTATCTCCCTTCGACGCTCAGTTTCTATTCCAAACACAGCGTCATGTTCACTAATGGTTGGAAGCATCTCAACCTTTGTCACTCCAAAGAGTAGAGGGTAGTGGGACAGTCTGTCTCTGAGCAAGGGCTCTTTGATCCCATCTTCAATCGTTACTCCATCCTCACTTGGACCAAACAGAGGCCACAACTATAAGGTCAAACAGAAGGTCAAGCAGATGGTCATTTATTATGTTATTTTATTACCTCTGATTCTATAAAGTCTTCTAATGGTGTTTGCCTAAGACAATTGAGCATCTCTGATGGTGGTTCTTGTGGACACTTGACACTTGATCCAAATCGTTTAGCCAAGTCCTTTCCATTAGTAAGACTCACACTTCCTACAGCTGTTGGTGACAGTGCAGATCCAGATGAGAGGATGACCCGGTGAAACAAAAGACCTTGAACAAAACCAGTCATTTATATCAATATAATATGATAGAGAATGCAAAAAGGGCCTCCGTTTGTCCCCATTTGACTTTTATTATATGTGTGTGTGTCCCTTGTCCTTTAGTGTTTCCCATGCCTTGTGGTGATTGAATTGTGTATTGGTTGATGGAAGTTATTCCTTGAAGGGAGAGTCCCCTGGATAGAAAAGGGCGACGTAGCGGAACCCTAATTTCAAAATTCGATTTCTTTTTCCTCCTCCTTTCCTTGGCAAGAAGATGAAATGCCTTGAAGGGAGTAAAAGGAAGTGGATTTCTACACGTGTAAACTTTCCCTTGTGCTACAAATACTAAGGTTAAGGTATGTAATACTTGTGGTAGCGTATGTTAAAGAGAAGAAGGGAGTGTAAGGGTTGATTTCCATTTGAGTGAGGTCATAAATAATATTTGTAGGTGGTTCCATTAGCCTTATATCCCTTTGACATTTCTTAATTTTGAGATATTAGGCTTCTTAAGCAGACTTTCTTCTTTTACTTTCTCCTTTGTTCCTCAAGTCACAGAACTACGAATGACTCAAATGATCTCATTCATTAAGAAACTTTTGGATCGATGACTCTTCCTTTTACTAAATCTAAAGAATTAAAGACTTGAAGACTATCATACAAATACTCTCATCCAACAAACACCAAATAATAAATAAACCAATAGCAAAAGCCAATATGTCCAATGCACATTAATTAAGAACCAAGATATCCCAATTTCCAATTTGTGTAAAAGGTTTATATTCTCTGTATTTTGTAGTTTATTCTCTCGTGTATTTCTCCTTTTGTTTTTTTGTGTTTTCTGTACTAAGACACATTTCCCTTTGTAAAGAAAAAGGAGACAGACGCTTTCACTTTTTCCATTATTCGGCCATTCCTCTTTCCTTTAGGAGGAAATGGTGATGAAAGAAAGGAAGATCTTAAGCCTTTCTTTCTCCAAAAGAACTGTCACACGGCCACCAACTAAAGACTCCTTCTTTCCTTCTTCTTCTTCCTTCTTTCTTTCCTTCTTGTCCTCAAAACAAAAGACTCATTAGAGTTCATCTTTCACTGGACTCAACGCACGCCCACCCTTCAAACGCACAAATGAGCGAATAGGCCAATGGAATCCATGGGAATCCATGGGAATCTGCTGGGGAAAGTGGAGAAAGGAAAAGTGTAATAAATTGGGAAATGGGATTTGTATGGATGGGAACGAAGGAGGAAAGGATGGAAGGGGAAATCAAAGACCAAAGGGAACATTCGTCTCCTTCCCTGTCTTAAGTCTTAAATGGAATTCACCTCACCAGCACAATCCACACCAACCAAGAGTTCAAATGGACAAAACGTGACCAGCATACAAACTAACGAGACTCAATATAAAACTAACCTCCAGGTGAACTCTCTACCAAATGAAGTTGTCAAAAGAAGTAGGGACATTGACCTCATATTGACAGTTGTACAGACTACTTTCTCTATTCTATGGTTATTGTGGTTATTGTTTAATTTCTGAATTGACCCTTGGGAGGAAGTGTAATTTTAATACACTCTCTTGACTTCCTTGTCTTGACGAACTTTCTCTTAACTTTCTGTTTCCTTGCCCTTGGGACNATTGTTTAATTTCTGAATTGACCCTTGGGAGGAAGTGTAATTTTAATACACTCTCTTGACTTCCTTGTCTTGACGAACTTTCTCTTAACTTTCTGTTTCCTTGCCCTTGGGACGTTGTTTCTCCTTCCTTCCTCCTTTCCATTCAAATCAAATGAAGGAAGGCTTTCTCAGTTGCAAATATTGATATTAGGGACTTTGGGAAAACTTTAGTCTTTTCCAAATGGGCCAAAGACCTTCAAGCAATCAATTTAACAAGAGAACTCGGAATCAGACCCTGGAGCAATGACAACAATCTACAAGTCAAACCAATCCACAAGAAATGGCAACTTGCTATTGAATATTGTCAACTCCTATACTTTATAATGCTTAGGAAGGACACAAGATGGATTGTACTAGTCTGGCCATTGCCCAAAAACACAAGGAAAGGCGGTCGATATTTGGCAAGCAATTTGTGCCTTCCCTTGCGACACTCCTAGGCGACTTGTAGCGACTGCAGCCCATTGGATATGGACACGATAATGCCCCTATGACAGGGAAGGGATTCATTTGTTTAGTAGAGGTCAGTGTTTAGTAAGTAGACGAGTGAATAGACGAATATGGGGATTGATTGACAAATGGATCATGTGAATCAATTGTGAAATTACAAATGATCCCATCATTTCCCAACCCCCGACTGCCTCATTTCAAGTGTCGCTTGACTGGTCTTGACTAAAGTATAACTTGGTCTTGACTGGAATAAAGCTGAAGATCCTGAGGAAGTCCATTGTTGACTCTTACATTGACAAATTGCCTTTGGTTTTTTTCATTTTGAGTTCATGTAAGGGGGATATTAATTTTATAATAAGGAACTGGATATGGTGGATTGATTAGAGTATTCTCAAAGCATCTCCTTTGATGTCATTCCACTTTCATCACTCGATCATTACAGAGATTAAGTGGAGATTTCCATCACAAAAGACCCACTTTCTACTCTCTACTTTCCACTACTTTCTCATTACTCCTTTTAAGTAGTAAGTAAAGAAGGGTAGAGAAGGATGGAGATGACCAGGAGTCCATGTAACTCTATCGGTTGATTCTCACTTGGCCACTTGTGGACTTTTGTTCTTGGCAGTATTGACTCGGATCCACTTAATCAAGGACTCAGTCAAACTCACACGCAAATGGACGCAGACTGGAAACAAAGTGAGGATTCTCACGAGAACACTCCCCGATGCCCCAATCCCAATTAACTTCTTAATCCCTACAGATCAAAAGGAAAAGGAAGGAAAAGAAAGGAAAAGAAAGGAAAAGGAAGGGGCGGGGACTCCCAACACGCCTACAAACTATTAATTATTACCAAATAAAAATATAAACTTGATAATGTGGACTTTCTCTAGTGAAAGTGAAGATTTTGTATCTTTATTATGAATGAATGAATGTATAGGTGATGTGGGTGGGTTGAGTGGATAGTGGGACTTAAGCTCCTTATCATCCCTTTGCACATCCACTTGGACCCACCATAGCTACATTCTAGATAGTACATTCTACACTGCCCATTTGTCTTCCACTGGACTCCCCACGACACTCTAATTTCATTCTATTACTCCCGGGCATTAAGAACCCAATGCCAGCCCCTTCTTGGCATCTCAGCAGTACCAAAGAGTACTAAGTAGGGCTGTTGATGGTGACATGAATTGGACATTCATAACACAAATCCCCCCATCCACTCCAAAGCTACTAAGACACAATGGCCAGAGTTGAAATTAGAATTCTTGTTCCATTGTGTTTTGGTGATTGTTAATCGGTTGAATAAATTGTGAACAAAGCGGAAGGGGGGAGGGAGAGACTATGGTGACACTTTGACTTTTCTACTCTAAAGAGAGTTGAAGTTAGAAGTGGGTGTGTAATTTATTATTCGTAGGGAATCGACCAATCGACGTGTCTCATATTGAGGGCTTCTCCCTTCTACCACTACTGCCCAAGGAGTCCAAATCAAAAGCCATAAATTAAACTCACCCGTCGGGACGGCACTGGAGATCATGAGGAAGTTTGCAAAGATGCCTCCCTTCCCGTGACCCAAAAGGGTCACATTCCCCCGGTCTCCGCCAAACGAACCAATGTTCTCCTATAAATATACAAAAGAGATGAAAAGGGTATGCTAGTTGCTAGTCTCCAGTCTTCCCATGACATCCAGAAACGAGTAATTAAGACAAATGGAATTCAAAAGACACAAAGTTAGACACTGTCTTTGTAGTGGATGCAAAAGTCTTTATTCCATTGGAATGGAATCACAGGCCATTAGTGCAGTTGGTGTCTGGTGTTGGTATGGCAGGGGATGAGCAAAAGGGACGTGACACATGAGGTCACGTCCTCTTCCAAATCATTCTTTCTCTTATGGTCAACTAGGTAGGATCTTTGGGTAGACTTTACCTGCACCCAATGCAGAGCTGCAATTTGGTCAAGTAGAGCAAAGTTTGCAGGTGACTTGAAGTACCCATCTGAATTTGCATTCAGAAATCCTGTAAACGAAAGAAAAGGGGATTAATAATCATTGATGTTGTTGTTATTGGTTATTAGATTACTTACCTAGAATGCCTAGCCTGTAGTTGAGTGTTACTACGATGAGTTGTCCCTGTGACACGAGCATTGAAGGGTCATATGCATGTCCCCCTCCATATCCATATTCGACCCCATGGACAAAGACCAGGACAGGCAAGAGTCCAATTGCCTTTCCGATCGATACTGAAAGTCAGGCGACAAGAGAGTTAACTTCCATTGCCACTTTATGCCAAATTCGGCCATTGTTTTGATCTTGTCGTAATGGATGGGGAGTAATGGGTGGGGGAGGGATGGGGGGAGTACGTGCGAGGCTTATCAGGATGTTAAGCCCATGAGGAAATTAAAGGAGTTCATAAACAGGACAAAAAGGAGAAAGTCCAGGCCATAAATTCAGAAACTTCTTACGGAGGAATCCCGTGCCAAAAAGTTAAGGAAGTTTGAGTACGTGGTGAAGGTGGGGAAAGTTGTTAATAAACAGTAGAAAGGAAAGGAGGGAAAGGAGGGGCTTAAGGCACTCAATGAAGGGCCCATTATTCATTACAACAATTACGATAAGAGGCTCCCTCAAAGGGCTAATGAAGAACAACGACTAATAAATTACAATCAACCAATGGGTGGGGGGCATTGCACAGAATGTAATTTGGTTATATTTCTTGTACTTTCTTTAGTGAAAGTATCTTTATTTTATTTAAAATGTAATAATTAATTATAAGTTGAAACAGTATATTGTACCCCCTGCCTGTAGTTTTTATTCGTTTGTTTTTAGTATTTATGGGCGTGTGAAGTGTGTTTCCATGTCCTTATGAGGCGATGATGGCGGAAGTGGAGTCTATTTACATTTCCTTTTGTCTCCTTGATTCAATTTCCTTGGCCCCCTTGGCCCCACCTGCCCCATCAATCCAACCTCCATTTCCCCCTTCTTCCTGATAAGGATTTTTAAGTGTCTCCATTAATCCCCTACTGGAATGGCCCACTGATGAGGCACTCAGTGGAGGCATTAAAAGAAAGTGCACTTTCTCCGGTGCATTAATTGTACCTTGAGTCCCTCCCTTTTACTCCTTTCCCTTTCTGTTTGTATTCTCTTGTCAATGGAGAAGACTCTTGTGGGACCAAGTGCCTTTAGACAAGGACTACTCAATATACTACTCATCCACACTTGAACAAAATACTAACAACTAAACTAAACCAAAAGACACACAATCAAGATATAAAATACAATACACAATAGTAAATACATAATTAACAACACAACAAACAAAGTGTACATGTTTAGTATTAATGTTTAGGGGTCATTGACCTTTGATTTGTTTTATTACCTGAGAGAGGGACGTAGACGTTTAGATAGAGACAGTCTTCGCTTTGATTCCTGAGTAGAGGAAAGAGTCTTTTGAGAATGTTGAGTTGCCCCCTTGGCATGGCCCTCAGTGCCTCAGTCTCGTTCTCAATTGGAGGGAGAACTTGTGGACAGACGGGCGGGGGGTTGGGGTTCATCTTCGTCCCAGACCAAGGGGACCCACTCACCGGTGGCATGAACCGGAGAGACCCTACGGGTGGTGAAGCGTAGGGTAGTCCCATGAACACTTCCACGCCCTCCCAACCCCCTCGTGGGGGGAGGAACAGGAAGCCCCGCACACTTCCAAACCGTGTGGACACGACGCGGGAACTCCACTGCCTTGAGGAGAGAAAGTGGAAGGAGTTGAGGAAGAGGAGGAAGGATATCATCCCTCCAAGGGCCCCCCTCCTCATTGCCACTCTCAGTCACTCTCCAGTCACTCTCAAGTCACCTTCACACTCGCATCTTCTAACCTTAGGTTCTGTAACCTTAGTAGACCTCTTCTCTCCTTTCTCTTTGACTCGACTGAGTAGTGGCTGGTTTCTGGAGCCTCTTTTCTTGTGCTGGGGAGAGTGGACTGCGCACAGAGCCTTTCTCCAGCACCCTTCTCCACAGCATTTTCTCCATTGCATGGATGTTCATGGTTAAAGATAAAAGGAGGTAAGGGAATCTACATCCCAGTGCATTGGCCTGTCGGAGGGCGTGTGGGTGAAAGCTGAGTGGGAGCCAATAAAAAGAGGGTAGGCGCTAAGACCCACCCTACGCTCGGGTGGCCCAACCAATCAAAAGAGGGAGGGCGCTAAGACCCTTCCCTCGTTGCTGGTGGAGGATTTAGACCAGCTGTGGTGTGGGAGGAACCGGGAGTAAAAAAAACCTTGCCATGCTTTCTCCGTCCCTTGTTGATTCCATCTGTGGCGCAGCCACTTCTAAATCCGTATTCTTTGCATGGATGTGGATGTGAATGTGGATGGATGTGTGTGTTGAGGATGTCTGGATTCTGCATGGACTGGATGGACTGGATGGAGCCGCTTACCTTTTGCGGTTGAGAGGAAAGTAGGGACTTGAGCATGCTGAAATAAGACCTCTAATTTAATACTCTCATCATCCACCACCACAAAATGTCCAACGGCTCATTCGGAAAGGGGATTTGTAAACAACAAGATAAAACATAAACTAACAAATAAATTCATTAAATCATTCAAAACAAATAAAACAAACATTCTAGACTCTAGTCTCTACATTCTACATTCACCACTTTTACATTTCTATTCTTCAAGTTACAATTCTATAACAATTCCCAATCTTTTCATCCACCACCACAAAATGTCCAACGGCTCATTCGGAAAGGGGATTTGTAAACAACAAGATAAAACATAAACTAACAAATAAATTCATTAAATCATTCAAAACAAATAAAACAAACACCCTACATTCTACATTCACCACCAGATTCTATTCTTATTCAATTCTATAACAATTCCCAATCTTATTTTGTGTATAAGTTGAGTAATGACAGAGTGTGGTGAGTGTGTGTTGATCCCTTGATTGAATTGAATGGGGTCCTTTGGCCCTCTCCTGTCAGCCAAAGGCTCAAGTGCCTTTCTCCAAATAAGTCTGAAGCACATGAGACCATTCCCACCCTTGTCCTTTTAGAATTTGGATACTTTGTTCTTCCTCTTTCATTCATCAACTTGATTGTTTCTTGGGAGAAATGGCAGCATGGGCCGTGGAATTATTCATGTCTCATCAACTAACTAATCCAAATGCACAAGTGTAAAAGTAGGAGAAAGTGGAGAAAGTGTATGAGTGTGGACATGGGGAGGGGTTTAGATGAAGGGGTCAGGGAGGGTCATGTGTTCATGTCACTGTCCCACTTTCCCCCCATTCCTCATCCACACACACACAGAGACACAGTTGAGGCACTTTAGAAAGGATAAGAATTAGAAGACGAAGGAAAGAGATAAAAAGAAAAGCTTAAAAGTTTGTCCTTTTGTTTTCCAAACCAACTTTCCTTGTTCTCCTTTTTCATCGGTGGACTTTCTCAGCTCACGAGTGAAAGTTTCGTAATTTGGCATTTGGAATTGGTAAAACAAAACAATTCTAATAAAATGTTCCACTCGGAGTCTCTTCTGGCCACTTTCAGAGTGGCAATGGACATCAGTCAACACAACACAAAGTCACAAGAATCACAATCACATTCAAATTTCAAATCAACACTCTTCAATTCACAAATAAATAATAAAAACTATTTAAATATAACAGTAGAATTATTTACAAATTCTCAAAGTCAAAAGTGAAAGTTAGCTTTCACCTTCTTTACTCTTTAAATGTGAGTTTTATTTGTGTGACCCCATTGACCCTTTTGTAGAGTATAGAATAGTTGTGTCTGTTAATTCCATTATGATGTCCTTATTCCTTGAAAACTGGTTGTCATGAATTAAAAATTTATTTTAGTTTTCACTCACCACTTTCCCCTTTCCCTCTTTCCCCTCTTTGAACCACGAGACTAAAGTTTTGAGTGTCTGGGCATGTTTTAATTTAATCAAAGGCCAAAAGGAAAGTTCTTTCTCTTCCTTTCCTGGTGGAGAGTCAAGGTGTCACTATTTGGGAAGAAGGGAATGATTGGACTACTCCACTCAACACACGCTCACAGAACCAAGACCAAGCACATAGCACATCCTCTTCATTAAACTAAAACCACAATTACAAAAGTTATGCAATTAACACTAGGAACCATAGGATCAACTATACTCACAAATCCTCCTTTAAAAGTACATTAAAAGTACATTATAAACATTAACATCAACCAATCCCTTTATCATCCACATTAACCAATAGAAAACAAAGCAAAGTTGGGTTTAACTTATTAGGTTTATTAGGTTTATTTATTCTCTTGTTCCTTCCAAAGGACTCTTTAGTATAATTGACAGTGTAAAGGTGTATTAATTAAGAGTGAGGGATGGTTAGATGGATGATGAACCAATAGACTTATTGAAAGGGACTGTACCCTTGGTATGTATTTATGGATGTATTTATGGATAGAGTGCCTTATCTCAAGGTCGAATTTATGTGGTTGTGGGGGAGTAATGGAGGTAATAAAACCAAGTATACTTTTATACCAGGTTATACTTTTATACGTTGGAGAAAGCCTACTTTCTACTTTGCTCTTTTAACCTTTATGGGACAAATAAATTATATTCTGGCTCTCAGCTAGGGCATTAACAACTACACTAGGAATTATTAGACGTAGGAAAACACCAGTCCCAAGGAACACCAGAATTACCTCAATTAAGAAAACAGCGAGGAACACTCTTTCATAATTCAACGCTTCTCCATTCTCCAATGTAAGTAAAAAGTAAAGTAAAAGTAAAGGATACACAACTAGGTATGTACGTTATGTGTGCATGTGGATGAGTTGTAAAGAGTCCAAGTCCAAGGGACAAAGGGACACTAGGACCATTACCATAATCGTTACACAAGTACGGATACAAATGTCTGCATTTCAACATTTGTCCTCTTCCCAAAGGCAGGGGAAAGGGACTATATACGTTCTTCTTCTGCTGGGGGACAAAACAGTCCTAATAACCCATAATTATGCAAATGAAACTCACAAGTAGGATGATCAAATGGCGCCTCATTAGGCACAACACCAACTCAAAGGGAAAGTTAAACTGTACACTGCACATGCGTAGAAGAGAATATAGTTGTGAATGGAGACTTTATGTGTATTGAGTATGTGATTCCCATAAAGAAGAAAGAACTTTCTCTTGAATGTCATTGGTTGGACGGTCGCCAGGATGAGATTGGATGGAGGCAATGAGGACACCGATTAGGGAAATTACACAAGAACAAATGGATGGATCCAATAGGATACGAGGATTGTGTGTAGATTAGTATGTGGTGTAGAGACATACTGTGCATATACATACTGTGCATATACATACTGTGCATACTGTGGACTGCATACGGAATGAATGAATGCGTGGGGAAGGGAGTCTGATTGTAATGTCCTTTGGTGGGCGTCCTTAGACCAACAACTACGCTCCTGGTGGCTCTAATTAATTGCTACAAAACGCACTTTCCCCACATAAAATAATTCAGTCCAGGCCTACTGCAGTGTAGGAGTGTAGGAGTGTGGGTTCCCGAGGTTTGTTTATAAATTCATTCCCTTTGGGTTGACAGGAGGGCAGAAGGAGAAGCAACATGCAAAACTATAATTAATTGGACACACTCCACGCTCACTCACTCATTCTAGTTAGGTACTACGGACACAAATTATCAAACGAATCAGACACATTTACAACCTAACCCTCCAGTATACTCTCCAGTACACGAGCATAGTACAGGTGTCGGTTAACTCAAAGAAAGAGGCTGACCCTCCATGCAGTAATCCAGTAGTATAAGTATTGCATGTACTTTCATTTTCCACTTCCGCCTTGATTCTTATGAATTCAATACCGAGTTTCTTGGATTTCCTTTTCCTTTTGCATGTGTGTGGGTTTAATTTGTTCTTTTGATGTTTAGGTTTAAGATTAACAAATGAAATGGAGTCTATTGCCCCATAAATCCATGGAATAATTAAATCCTGTGTATAAGGGAAGAGAGAGAGAGAGTGGTGGTGGTGGAGAGAGAAGAGGTCAAAGGACTTTCACTTATTGGACTTTTCATTCTCGTATTTCTTGTCCTTTAAGGACAACATTCGATCCCTTTCTCCCTTACATCCAAACCATCATCACTTAATTGCATTTGGACAAAGAGGGAACAAAGGGATCAAAACAACTGGACACTCTTCCACACTCTTCTTAAAAGGTGATTTCCTCTTCCGTGTAAAAGTAAAGAAAGTTAATTGACTAACTTTTAGTTTTATTAAACTGAACCGCAAGGGGAGAATGAAGGGGGGAGTTGGTAGGGAAGTTTAAACCTGGAATGGAGGATGGCCTAGGGGAAGGGCACATGCCTCCCAAGTCCCAAGTTCTTTGTGGAAATTAAGACTCCTCTCCTGGGATGGTTCCGGAACTTCATTTCCCTAGTTCATTTTGGTTAATTATTTTATAGATACGGCTTCACCCGGGTACAAAGCAAAGGAACACAATGGAGGAACAGAACAACCTCATCAAGAAAACAGAAGCCATAAAATACAATCATTCCAAAACACTCTTCAAAGAATAAAAAAATAAACTTTTACTTTGCATTCAAACTGTCAAATGGACTGTCAAAGTCAAAAGTCAAAGTCCCTTTATCTTTCAAAGGGAGAAGGGACCAAGGACCCAGGCTACTTAGTCTCTTGATTGATTTAAATGGAATTCTTTTTGGTGATTCTTTTGGCAGTGGGGCCAAGTAAAGAGGAGAGATGCAGTGGGGGATGCTAATGGCCAATTCACTACCCAAATCATCCAAACACAACCAATTATTGGCAACTTTTCTCTTCTAATGAGCTAGGACTAGGTCCTTTTGGCCCTTGGCCAAGGCCCTCATTCCCTCCCCTTCCATTGTAAAGAATTAATGCTTAATCTTGAAAGGAAAGTTGGATCGTTTAAGGTGGGATTTCATTTTAGTTGATTTCGTTTGAGTTTGAGCTAGTGTTGGATCGATGCTTTTGAATTTCTATTCTTGGTCTGAATTTCAATTGAAAGTGAATCGAAGACTTTGTACTAAAAATGGTAATGGAACTTCCCACTTTCATCTCTGGAGAGACAGAAAGAGGGGCTCAAAGGAAGGTGAAACGGTGAAAGTGTTGGATAGGAGGGTGGATGGATTTTGAGTTCAGGAGGTAATTGAATTCTGTGTACTCACCTTGATTCAAAAAGGAAGATACTTTTGTGCCAACCAAACGACCTACTCGGGATTTGATAAGGGAACGAGACTTCAAGGGCTTAATGCCCTTTTAACATGGTAATACAACATACCAAATCCATTCCAACCAAACTTCCAAACTACAAATCTGTCTTGACAGACATAACAGACACACACAGTCACCTGCTACACCTGCTACACCACCACCACATCTCTAAACCAAAGGGTTCTTTCGTCGCCATGGCAACAGAGTGACAGTGCCATTTAGAACACAAAGTAAAGTAACACACACCTGGAATCCCTCTCTTACCTCCACGTGCTGTGGATCTTCTTTTGATGGGTTTAGTGGTTTAGTGCATTTATGGTTTAATTAGAGTCGTAAGGTTTGAATAGGTGGAATTGATGAGTTTATTTGAAGTGTCTTGGGATTCTCTTTTCAAAAGAGAAAGTAATCAGCGCCGCTGCCCGTGCGGTGAAAGGAGTGAAAGTAACAATTTCCTTTACACTTTTTCTGTTTCCTTTGCATGATTAATTCCGTGAGTGAGGAGGAAGGTATTAGCCCAAGCAAACCTCCTAGTGAGTCAAGAGAAAGTAAGAGAAAGTAAGAGAAAGTAGAGAAAGTAGAGAAAGCGGATCAGACCCTCATTTCTCGGATGAATTGAAACATTCAATGGGACTAAATTGACAATTCCAACAACTCTATTGTTCTCTAATACCCAAAGAACACCCTTTCTCACCTGGTCAATAATAACAACATATATTTATATCATTAGTCTATAATTATTAGGTTATTAGGTTTAGATAAGATAAAAACCTAAATCTAAACCTAATAATATTCACTTGTTGAAGATTAATAAACTTTAGCTCATTAGAATGTCCTTTATGAAGAGGAGAAAGTCAGAGTGAAATGACAACTTTCTTTTTTGTAAGAAGAAGGAAGAAAGTGTGAGAGATAAGGAAGTGAGCCTTAAGCCCCAACTCGAGGGAAGCAAGGGGGAAATTGGCAATTAAGTTTAATGAATTAAAGGCACGAGTATAAATAGTAAAAAAGGGGGGGGTATGTAAGGTGGGGTTTGTAAGTCCATCTTAAGTCCTTAGTTACGCACACTCTCACCTCCTTCCTATTGGCCTTTCAACCATCCTCATCCCAAGTCACAATCGACTGGAGTCTAATCCCTGATTACATGGACATACAATGGACACACGAACATCCGAACATCCAATGGGAACATCCAATGGGAACATCCAATGGGATCAATGGTTTCCTTCCTTCCTCTTTGGAATGGAATGTATGGAATGCTTTAAACTTTCTCTCCTTGCATTTATTGGTGGAGATTAGCGTCAGGTTGGGGAGTTTGCAATTCAGAATTCCCTTGTTTACGATTAGACTTGTAACCTCGTAAAGAACAAACACCACTTACCACTTCCTGTAGATGAGTCAGATGAGTCAGATGACCTCCTTTAGACTCCACCTTTTTAGAGGTAGAACCCTCTTAAAACCCCCTGGGGATGGGAATGGAAGTGAGCATTCCATTAAGCATTTTAAATTAAAAAGTTAAATTCATTGATTCCCCAATTCCCAAGAGTTACAGACGTAAACAATTTCCCCTTTCTCCCTCCCTCCTCCCCTCTCTCTCTACATTTATTTTGTATTTCTAAACATAAATTCTGAATCCAGGTCATCTTCCATCCATCTTCCATCCTCCAATCCAAAGAGAATGATCCCCATTTCAACAAAATACAAAAAATACATGCAAAAGAGTAGAATAAATACATAGAAACAAATGCGTCTTTTGATTGGCTCTGTTCAGGGGATATCCTTATACAGAGTAATTGGAAACTGTGCAAATGATGATGGATGGAGGTCACTCTATATCTTAAACCTTTCATCCTTCCATATTAACTCATCATTCATAATCTAAACCTAAAGCTAAACCTAACCGAAAGTATTTTAATCCAATGAAAGGGATAAGGTGTAGAATGTGTGAATGTGTGTGTGATGGTGATGTGAGTTTCGCATGTTTGTATTGGAATGATTTGTAGTTTGGTCCACTTGTGAACTTGGATTTTGTTTGTATATGAAGGAGGGTAATTGAGTCCAAAGGCCTTTGAGCATTACAAATTAAGAAGAACACGGACGTGGAATGGAAGGAATGGAACACACACCTAAGAGTCCAAGTGCGTGTCAACCACGCAGGGGTTAAATCAAATTACAACTAATGGACAAATGGACTCACCATGAAACAAGGCTGATGACAAGAAATCAATCATGGGACTCACTTCCAGTCCGCAGTCCCCACTTTTAAATCAAACACTCAATCAGCATTATACGCAAATAAGCTCAAAGACAAACAAATTCCTAATTGGTCATAACTCAACTGAAATTATGAGACATTACAGAGCATAGCAGGTGGAGTGACTGGATATTTATTGGATATTTATTGGATATTTATTGGATATTTATTGGTTGTTGTTTGGATTAAATAAGTTTGGAGAGTTGTAGTGTTGGATGACTCCAATAAAAGCGGAATTGAACTTTCTTTGTTGAAGTGCAAGTGTGGGTGTTGAAGGGTCCGTTATGACAGGATGCTTGGATGCTGGACTGGATGCTTGGATGCTGGACTGGATGCTTGTGATGCTGGACTGGATGCTTGTGATGCTGGACTGACCCTCCACTTGCCCTCTCTTCCCTCCCTTTATTATTTTTCTCATTTTGGCAGACATTGGTCTGAAGTGGTGGTGGTCCTTGTCTCCAGAGTTCAATCAACCTCAGGCCAGTAGAGGCGGATCTAATCCCGGAGTGGCTGTTGATGGACAGACCTTGGACTCGTATGGACTCAAATGCCTGAATCCAGGGTGTCCAGATCGAGGAGTCAAGACCCCGGAAGGGATGGTTGTGACAGGGACAAGAGGAGTGTGGAAACAATGATTTCCTTTTAGGGCATGGTGCCTTACAGTGGAATCTAAAGCAAAGGATCAACCCTTTCTCCCAAGCTCCCATTGGTGGAACAAACTCGTTTTCCGAGTGGATCTCCATTGAACAGTGAAAAGGAGAAAGTGGCCTTGGTTGTTGTGAATCTTTTAGGAGAACTGGAGACATTCCAGTATTTCTAGTCCCACTCCAGTCTCAAAGGGAAATACACAAATTGCTTTGACCAGATTCACCAGTCCTCACTCTACTTTCAAAAATGAAATTAGAACCGTGTCACCCGTAACTCTATGCATCCATACCACAGTTGTATAAGAACAGAAGAAGAGATAGGAAGAGAGAGAGAGGTTAAGAGAGGGAGAGAGAGAGAGTGAAATTTGCTTGTGAATGGTGTGATAAATTCAGAGTTTTGGCCTTAAGAAAGAGATAGAGAAAGTCATTTTCCTTGTGGACTGAAGGCCCTTGGTCTGAATTTGTACAAGTAAGGTTTGGAATTAGAATTCCTAACACTTTCCTTGGTCCTTATCCAACCGAGGTGGGATTCAAGGAGGGCCATAAAAGAGAATCATTTACAAACTTTCCTCGTCACATTACTCCAACGCCAATCCAAATTAAACTCAGACCAAGAACCAAAGTGACAATGGACAAAAGAGACAAAGGAACATTCACCAGGTGGCAAACAAATAAGAATATCAAACAGAGGCTGGAAGGGGACGGGGGGACTCTAAATCTGTCACTTCACATACCATTACTTCAGTCCAAATATTTAAACCCCTAGGGCAATACAATCCAACCATCCACAAGATACAAATCAACACCAAAGACCTTTCAGAAATCAATGAAACGGAAAGGATCAAATCATATCAAATCATCCCTTCTAATAATTCTAAATAACTTACACCAAATACGTCTAAATTCGTAGGCCAAAGTTTTCCCTTCAGTCAACAACAAATTGAACTCTGACATTCTTAATCTTATTCCAATTCCATAATGATAAAAACTTACACTTTTCAACATCCAATTTCTAATAAAAACTTTCCCTGAATCAAGGCACCTGTGTTTAACCCCTCTGCTATGTTACATTGTAAAGTAAGCAGTCAGGAAGCTAACGGAATTTCAGCAATAATTAGAAACTACAGTAACAAGATGAAAAGGTTAAAAATATTAGGTTTATTAGGTTAAAAAATATTAAAATTATTAGGTTATTAGGTTATTAGAAATATATTTGAACTTTTTATCAGCAAAGTGGAGTGGAATTAAAAATGATTCCAAAAAGTAGAAGAAATTGTTATGTGGAGTCAACCGATTTTAACATTTTCCCGAATTAAGAATTGTCAGAATTTAGACTAAATTGCGAGGGAGAGAAGGGACTTTTACTTCCTCAACGGAAGTCCAAATGACCTTTTCTTTTTCAAGGCCTTTGGAAGACCTTAAGGGTTCATTTGGTCTGACTAAAGACTTTCTCCAGTACATCAAATGGTTCTTATTTACTGTTAAAAGGAGACCTTGTAGTGATTAATGAAGATTATTTTAGTTGAATTGTTAAGTATTGTTTGTGTTTTGAGTGTGTTGTTTGACCTCTTGAGGAGGGTGGAGTAACTATGACCCTGGAGGAGGGTGGAGTAACTATTGCTTGTGAAGGAATTAAAGTCCACCAGATGGAAAGCTACGAGCACTTTCTTCACCTCCAACTCCACTGCTTTCTCCTTTCTCCAGAAGAGAAACCAATGCACCCCATTAATCATTAAACTCAGGCACCAATTAGTGAATGAATGGAGGATGTAATGAAGGGCATTAAAGGTGGATGACCTGACCTTGATTGGTTTGTACTGTTGTATAATAATAATGTGATGTTGTTTAGTGTCTGTCAGTATTGGAAAGGAGCGTTGATGTTTCCTTGGTTTATTTTGAGTCTTCTTGTCCTCCCTCTTCGGGTTTTCATAGCCGGCATTTTATTTATTCCGGGGAGCTGTTTTCGCCAAGGCCTGAACTGTGCCATGCCTGGCGCCAGGGAGAATTTTGCAGAGGCGTCGTGGTCTGTTGAGGGAAGTAAACCCCCATCGATTTCTTCCATCCGGGTAGTCTGCTAACCGAACCCACCCGGGTAGTTTCCATGTCCATTTCCAGGCTCTGGAGGGAGAGGGTGGGGTAGCATTCATGCGTGGAGACAGGGTGCAACACCACCACCTTATCGACCCACAACACCCTCAACATTCCATGTCATTCCATGTCATTCAAACCTCGTGGCAACTCGGGACAGGTCAACCACCACACTGTCCCTCTTATGACCTCCATCCCTTATTCATCCCAATGCAATACACATACACTACTGTTGTTAATTCCATTTGACCCGGGTGTTATTTGGTTGGTGGTGGGTGGAATCGGGTATTCGGTTTTCGGCCACCCTCGCTTGTAATGTAAAGCATGAAGACAGCCGGGTAGGGAAGAGCTGCTTGAAGAGCTGGAGGAGCTAAGGCAAGCTATAGCCGAATACCCTGGCCAATTTCCTTCCCCCAAATAAGCGAGTAGCAGCGTACATCCCTCACAGCAACACTACCACTCAACCACTCAGTACGGAACGATAAACACTCTACAACAACTGACCTCTGACCTCAGAACAAGGGACATCCCCACAACATAAGGTAAACGTTAGTTTATTTAGTTGGTATGTATGGAGTGGTGTATGGGGTGATGCAATTGAGTTTAATTACCATGGCTATTAAGCCAGTTGGAAGGTGACAGAGTATGGATTGACTTTATTCCAAGGTAACATTAGCCAAGGTCATTCTCCCTCCAAATGGGCCAAGAGGGTGAAGTGGTGATTCCAGATGGGTGACATGATCCCATGGCTATTCCTGGCTTCTGTCTTACCATTCCCAGTCGGGAACAAACGCAAAAAGTTGCCATTGACAAGGGGAATGGAGTCGGGTGAGAGGACGGAAACCACAAGATACCCGAGAGGCTATTGCCAAAAGAAATCACAAACAATCCCGTTATTCTACGCTACACACACGAGGTGTCAAAGACCAGCAGTCCAGTGGGCACCACCAGTGGCAGTGGCCATTAGATGAGGATGGAGAGATGCTGGGACAAGGAGGACCTCCATAGATTATGGATTCTAATGAGGGATGTTTTTTTGTATTTGTCATTTGAGTGTCTATTCGGTGTCATTTGTTTCCCTTGTGTGATTCGGGTGGTAGTTGAGATTAGATTAGTGTGCTGGAGTCGGGTGTAGTAAGTTGGTGGTGAAGTAATTAGGACGTGGCTAGTGGTTGGATGCTGATAGTGAGCCAAGGTTTGCTGTGGAGTTAACAATTACAGCCAAGTCCAGGCATAGTTAGGCTGTGGTTTACTTGCGGGGGTGGTTAGCGCTATTTGGTCCAATGGACAGACACAGGGAGGGTGAGGGAGTAATAATTCAGGATCGTCGGGTGCTGGCCACGATTATTGGAGGAGTGACAGTGACGCTGGCAAGGTGCCTGACATAGCACACTAATCAACCTAAATAACAATCAAGGCAATACCTCAACTCTCAACTATTGTTTCCAACTGCTCCAATTCTTATTCAAACATTTCTCTCTCTTTCAGATTCAACTTTGACATACTTTAGACCGGAAATGGCTCATCATTCTGCTCTCGGGAGTGCCAGTCTCCCCCCAGCCCCTCAACAGAGTCAACACTTTCTTCTCAAATGGAACAACCATCGCTCCAACTTGGTCACGGTCTTTGAGAACCTCCTCCAAGGAGAGAACCTCGTCGACGTCACTCTCGCCGTAGAAGGAAAGTTCCTCAAGGCACATAAAATTGTACTCTCCGCTTGCAGTCCTTATTTCCAGTCAATGTTTGTACACCAAACACCAAATGAGAAACACCCCATACTCATTTTCCACGACTTGAAGTTCAGTCACTTGAAGACACTCCTAGAGTTCATGTACCGTGGAGAAATATCCATTGATGAAAAGGATCTAAGCGAGATCCTCAAAGTGGCAGAAGCCCTCTCCATCAGAGGCTTGTCTAGCTTCGAGAGTGACGATGAAGATGGGAATTCTGAGCAGACGGGGGAGAAGGGACCGGACGGAAGTTCCAGCTCCAGTGGGAGTGTAGCCACCAACCAAGCAAACACGCCCAACAACAGCACTCCCGCTTCCTCTGCGTCCCAGCCCATGAAGCAGACACAGACGACGAATGCAAGCAGTAGTGACAATCAGCACCATTTCTACCGACATCAAAATGCCTGTGATTCAAATGGGACGGGAGTGAGTGAGGGAGAAGTGAGTAAAGCAGTCACAAGGGGACACGCCAAAAAACCCAAAGGGAACCACAAAGTCACTTATGATGCCAAGACAGGGCTGCCGGTCAAGAGGAAGAGGGGCAGGCAACCGAAGAACCAAGCACTAGCAACTTCTGCAGTGGAACTCAGACCTCCTGTTCTCAGTGAGTCACTTTCTCAGAATAATTCCGATTGTTTCCGAACAATGAATGGTAATTAAGGATTTGTTTATGTAAACTGTAGAGCCACAAGAGAGCTACGTGCCGGATGTGAAGCCAGTGCTAAGTGGGAAGGCGAGTGGCGTACGAAGGCGACTGCCCAAGAAATATCCACCTGTGAAGAGAGAGCGTATTACGGGGTCAAGGTCACTTCAAGCAACGTACAGGAACTTTGGTTTAGCTGAGGACGAGTCTCCGGACTCACCAATGGAGCTACTGAACGAACCACTCTCAGAAGGAAGGCACGTGGGATGAGTTCCTTTTATTTTGTGTATTTTAATTGTAATTTAATTGCAGACTAACTGAGATGAGTGTTCGTGGTTTGGATTTATTTCGTTACGCTTCTGTTGAGGACGGAGTTTATCGCTGCATGGAGTGTGAGAAGCTTCATATCAAGAAGTCATTCAAGAACAAGTACTCCTTCCAGCGCCATGCTTTCCTCTACCACGAAGGGAACATGAGGAAAGTCTTCCCTTGCAGCGTCTGCTCTCGAGAGTTTTCACGCCCAGACAAAATGAAGAACCACCTTCGAAGTATCCATCAAGCGGGGAATGGGAAAGCATCCAGTCCAGTCAGCGATGGAAGCGAAAACTCCACTCCCATTGGGATAGCTTCAAAAATGAACGATACTTGTGATTACTAATTGAACAATCACCCACTCACTTGTCATCCTCCTCCAATGTTATTCTGTAGTTAAGTTAATCAGTCCCCAGAAGAATGGCGCTACAAACCAATCAAGTAGTCGTGGAGGTCAGGTCAGGATCATCGTACAATCAGAAATAATGTTAGTGTTTCGTTGTTGTCTCACTTTTGTGTGGTGCTCTTGGAGTGGGTCAACAAAGGTCAAGTTCAATTGTTGCATGCATCCACGCACTCAGATTCAAGTCAAGACGGTGGCTATTGATTAGTTACCAGGAATTCGTAATTAATTATCAATTGATGTAACTAAATCAATGTTAGCTAAGGTTCCTATTTAATCACTCCAGTCAATCAATTGTAACGTGCACGTGCAATGCAGAGTAGAGTCAGTAACAAGTCATATGGTCTGCATTGCGTTCCTTCTGAGCTTGTTTTCTCAACTAAGGAACAACGATTACCAATTAAGAAGTACAACATAGTTAGCACACTCTGTTCAGTTCGTGCCATTTTGTTATTCTTGGTCTGAGAAAGGGAGACAGGCTAGTCAACCCAATGTCAAGGGGTCAACCAATCACTCCTTACACCTTAAACACCTCGTCACGCTTGTTATCTACCCGTGAATAAAGTCAAGTAACTATTCTTGTTGTCAATTCAACAAAACTTGACATTATCTCCCATTGGTCAAACCATTGACCAATCTCCATAGACTTTTCATCATTTGGTAACAATCTAATGACTCTACCTCGCACCCACCCCTGGAATTTCCCTTTTTTCGCATTCATAATAATCTCTAGACATTTTATATGGACTTTTGGATTTGAAATTGAAACCCATGGCTTACTTGGATGTCCCAAACCAAAAGGGTTGACCTCGACTGAACCGATTTAAGAAAGGTCGATAAGCATTTTTCGCATTCATGATAATCTCTAGACATTTTATGTGGACTTTTGGATTTGAAATTGAAACCCATGGCTTACTTGGATGTCCCAAACCAAAAGGGTTGACCTCGACTGAACCGATTTAAGAAAGGTCGATAAGCATGTAAAGGGTAATGAGCTGATGCTTCCTTTCGATTTGTACTTTCTCCATGGAGAAAGTTAACATTAATGAAGGAGAGAATGTTGACCAATTGTGTGTCATAAACAAATATTGTAACTGTGGTGGAGTGAAGTGAAAAGGTCACTTGAATTGACCCCAGTTGACCCCCTATAACCACTCGTCCTATTGTTTTGATGGCGTCGTTTGTGAAGGTCTGGTGAGCGTGGAGCTCCATCTCACGGCTAACCTGTCTCTACGAAGCGACAGAAAAACGTCCCAGTTCCTTCATTCAGTTCAGTAGAAGAAAAGAAAGAGAGGACGAGGACAGGAGAGGCTCTGGACAGTGGACAGTGGTGGTGGACAGGTCAGTGTCAATCGGTCAACGTCAATTGGATAGGATCAGTCACCATCACCAGTCACCAAGTGACACAAAGGGTCCCGTCCTTTGCTTTGCTTTGCTGGATTCTGGAATACCTTCTACCGTGCTACAATTTAAAAAGTGATGAGTTTTGGTTAGGGGGAGGATAAACCGAGTAAACCCCATGCCAAACGCATACACTTTGGTGTGCTTATCCTCCCCCTAACCAAAATGGAGAAAGTTAACATTAATGAAGGAGAGAATGTTGACCAATTGTGTGTCATAAACAAATATTGTAACTGTGGTGGAGTGAAGTGAAAAGGTCACTTGAATTGACCCCAGTTGACCCCCTAACCACTCGTCCTATTGTTTTGATGGCGTCGTTTGTGAAGGTCTGGTGAGCGTGGAGCTCCATCTCACGGCTAATCTGTCTCTACGAAGCGACAGAAAAACGTCCCATTTCCTTCATTCAGTTCAGCAGAAGAAGAGAGGACGAGGACAGGAGAGGCTCTGGACAGTGGACAGTGGTGGTGGACAGGTCAGTGTCAATCGGTCAACGTCAACTGGATAGGATCAGTCACCATCACCAGTCACCAAGTGACACAAAGGGTCCCGTCCTTTGCTTTGCTGGATTCTGGAATATCTCCTGCTGGAGTTTAGTTGTCTAAAGGTAAATTAGAATCAATGGGTAGTCAATTTATGAATCAATTAAGATAACTAATCTTAGCATTCTTATCTTTATTTCAGCTGGGAATTGACTGGAGTCTTTGGCTATATTTATCTCCAGACTAGAGAACCTTGACCTTGAGTCTTCCGTACTCCATCCCCATGGATTCAAGGGGAGAATCCTCTCGGTCTTCCACCGTTGCTTCTTCCATTGATGACCGTGATGTTGATGACGCTGACACTAGCAGCATCATTTCGGACTGTTATGATGAATTTGGGTACTACGACGACCCCCGCGGCCCATATCCTGATGGCAGTGACGATATCGAAGAAGAAGAAGAAGAGGACTGGGACAAACCACCAAGAAACGGGAATTTCTACGATGCCAAAGCAGTTAATGGAATGTACAACATGCTCCCCTAGTAAGGGAAACTACACTTTACTACACGCAAATCTTAGTTACTGGAAATCTAAAATATGTTTCTCCATCCGCAGTATGCCATCTGGGTTGACCAAGACAGAGAAACGTATTTACATAATGGAACAGCAAAAACTGCCAATGTTTCCTTATGAGACGCCACTAAAGCTAAAGGCAGTGAAGCAGAAACAGGATTGTGTTCCAAAGATGGACCCAGCTGAAGCCGCTAGAATTGCTCGTGCTGATCGGGAGTTGTACCCAACGCCTCGAGCACCGAACATTGAACGGAACAGGGTTGACTACGACTACATATCACCAGAAGGTGTCATGGACATGGACTTCAGAACTGAACAACAGCCTCCATCCTCCTAAATCTCATCTTTGGAATTCCATATGGTATTATTATACGTCTAAATTAATTTTCTCTTACCTTCAGAGTAACCAATGATCTCAATCGCCTTTCCGCTGCAATTAACCTTTTAATTAACTTTTAATTAACTTTTAATCATCTCCAGTGCTGCTCACTGGTACTCTTCTTCTAAGATTAACTTGTGCGATTAATTTCAAAGTGCGATTAAATAGGCAGAGTAATAGCAAAGTTAATGGACTAAATTGCATTGAATTGATGATATGTTTGGATGAGCCGGGACTGGGGTTTCCATTTTACGAGTTGATTTCCTCGTATTTCGTTTTCTGGACCAAATTAGCTAGTGAGATTGTGAGGAATATTCCAAAGCATTGGAAACAGGCGAGCCCTAGGGCAGAACCAGCGACAAGTCCAATCTTTGTAGAGAAAAATGTCGTCACAAGAGCGTAGCAGCCCTGGAAGCAAATATTTACATGGATATTCTGGAACTTCAGAGTGGATTCTTACCGTGTTGTAAATGTTGACTGGATTGGTGACATCACAGCCCATGTTCCGAGTGTTGCAGCAAGAGCCAGGGACTCTGAAGTATGGAGTGGAGTACCAGTCCTTGTACCCATGGATTCCGCAACAGTGAATCTATAATTGGAATTCATTTTACTTTTAATCCTTTACAAATTCTTTGATTTTACAGTTGTTTGTAGGGTGTTGATTGCCGAAGTCCTTGTGTGATCAGTGCCATATGCAGACATGGAGGTGTTGAGGCCTCGTTCAAATGACCTTTCCAGTTTGGATCGATAAGCATACCCAGAGATACAAGCACCAACCTCAACCACAAACACGATCGACAGGAACGCAGCGTACTGTTCAAAGGATCAAAGATGTCATACTCTGATGAAGTGTGAAATGATTGGAGGAAACTCACGATGTAGAGTAGGATTGGTTGTTCCTTGACAGTGCAGCAGCAAGCGAGCGTTGCCAGGAACAAGATGAGGAGTCCCGTCCCTACAAAGACGTACGGCGCTGTGGCTGAAAAGTCTGGTGACAATTCCATGTACTTGTGAAGTTCGACATGGAGCCAAATCCCAAGGACGAGAAGGAGGAGTCCGGAGAGCTGCGGAAGAAAAAGGAAGAAAAAGAAGGTCAATTCCTATTGGTTGAATTATTGGATTTGGGTGTTACGAGGAATATGATGTTGAAGACCATGAGAAGCGTCTTCATGCATGTGACTGCTGCAACCGTTTGGAAGCTTCGGATCTCCATCCTTCTGCCTGGAGCTGAGGAAAAGGACTGGAGGAAAGAACTGGAGGAAAGGGGGACCTTGACACTCACCCAGTTCCTGCGCTCCAGTAAAATCAATAGGCTCCTTCACTCACTCCACAGCCACCGTTCCATTCTAATGTCACGACCACACGCTCATCAATAAATCAGCACAACTGACCTTCAAACTGGAGTACCCAGGAGACAACACAAATTCACAATCTCAGTAACTTTTATTAGTCAAATATTAACAACAACGTTTCATTGCTCCTGATTGGCTGTCGCTTGGGAAAGATGAGGAGGATCTCAATCACTGCTGAGTGTTGTTGTTTGAAATCGAGTCAACATGTGCTTGAATCGTTTCTTGGAATGCCCTGCGAGCCTGCTGCTCTTCTTCCAGCTCCAATGTCAACTTCCCAATGGATCCTTTCATGAGGCTCATGTCATCCCTCAAGGAAAAAACGAGTTCAGCCAAAGTCCTAGAAAAGGTCAAACAATGCTTAATAACACCACAGAAATTGGGAATTGAAAAGTGTCTGACCTTGGGAGTTTTTTCAACTCACGGCGTCCACTTGCTCCTCCTGTGCAGAGAACATTTAGCCGAATAAAGTGTAGTTAAACCCCAACAGAAATTCTGCCACCCCATGATTGCTCGAAGGATGAAAGCGATAAGCGCCGCATGTGACTCATGAAAGAGTTCTAAGGCTGCAGATCGCTGTGGCTGGGACAGAGAGAACACAAGGGAACAGTGGACAATTCCAACAATAGTTTATTCAAAGCTCTGTGGAAGCATGACCTGACCTGGAGCTTGAAATATGAAAAGCTTGACAGGTTATGGACATGGAAGCACTTACAAAAGAGTTGAAGTTGTTAGAGTGCTGGCGATATTCGTAAGTTACCCGAAGTCTGTCGATTTGATGAACAAAATGCATCCACGATTGAGAGGATCGTCAAGTCCTCTGCGTTGCTCAGTTGAGGAATCCCATTACCAGCAGCAGTCACAGTTTTCTCAGTAGTCTTCGTGGGTGTTGACTTGCTTCCATTTGGCAGTGGGTGGACATGGGAGTCTGAGAGAAGGGGATTGGTCGGTGGGGTTGGGCGGAGTCTGGAGATGGACCAGGCTTGGACTGGTGGCGTCAGACCGAAAGACTGGAGGGACAACAAACGAAAAGAGTCAGAGAGATGCGAAGGAACGGCGTCAGAGCTGGTGGTTTTGATTCTCTTGTTCGAAATTGTCATTCTCATCAGTCAGCCAGAACGCATCTTCATCTCCTTCATCAAAAGCATTTTGACGAACGAGGGGAGGCCTTGAAGAGATTCGTACCTGAGAGGCTGTGCTGGTGGATCCAAATGAAGGATAACGATTCGCCTTTAGAACTTTGTTCAGTTGACTCAACCAAGTGTCCTTGGCTCCTTTGGAAGAACAATTCACAAGGATTGGCTCAATCATTGGACCTGGAAAATTAATTCGTAGAAACGGATGAACTTTGATGAACCACTATCAAACACGAACTCACCTGCAATTTCAAAAGCTCCTGACAAATGTTTATTTTTTTCACTCAACGGCGGCAGCGTGACTCCACTCACGGGGATTTTCCCTTCGTAACTCAATGAGTTTTGCTCCGAATTGTAGGAGAGAATCAACAGCGTATTTGTAAAGAGAACAAAATAACGTGGCTGTAAATCCTGGCCTGTTTTGGAAAACAAAATGCAATTTAAATACACTTTAAAATATGGTTTTTTATAGTTTCAATTAATGGGAAAAGTTACGTACCGATGTGAACTAAATTCATGTGGACGATGTCACCCAAGTGAGAAACGTCAGACCCTTCCCATCCTGCAATGGAGCCACTCAACACTTCCAGCTCCATTTCCTTCTGCTTCCGAATTGCTCCGCAGGATTTCTAGAAATCAACACCAGCCATGATATTTATAAATGGCACTTTGGTTTTACGAATGATTTTCTTACATCTATTTCTTTGTAGTACTCCACTGATCTCTGCAAGTCCCCACGATCTTTGTGGCATTCCTCGACATGGCGTTCCATTTCTTGTAACAGCGATGGATATTTCTCAAAACGACGAAAGGGCTGACTGAGTCCAGTGATGAGAGTGATGAGCCCAGACGCCGCCCCTCGCGAATCCATGAATTCCCCAAGCACCTCCTTGTGCAAGGCAATACACTGCGAAGCGCGAGGATGATTTTCACAGTAGTACTTGTGTACCGCTTCGAGCTTTGGGGCCGCGTCCAAAAACAATTTTCCAATACGCTGCTCCTTGAGGGGTTTTGCTTGCTCTGATTTAAGATTTTGCAAGAGTGAATTGTGGGAATGAATAATCTCCAGAAGATTCCCGTTCAAAAGTCCCGTTTCAGCTGATGTGAGTCTGTTGAACGCCAATCAGAATAAAACAAAATAATTGTAAACAACAAGATTACTGTCTTAGATCGACTGTCTAGTAAGTCTTGGTCAGGCTTACATTTCCTGTTTTGGAAGGTGATTGAGATAGTGATCGAGTACTTGTTGGAGTTCATTAGTGAATACTTCTTCAGACTCGATTAGATCTGCCAGAATCATTCGTCTGTACTTCATTTGTTCTTCAGTTGGAAGTAAAGATGAGACCTGGAATTGTGGTTGGACAGTTCCTTTCTTTGCAGGTGATGATTTGTGACTCGGTGAAGAGGCGGTGTCACTGGGAGTCAGAGGGATCTGAGGAATGTCATCGGAGACGTAGTTGGAAGGGAACCATCCCGTGATCCCGTTCAATGTCCCTTCCCACCATCCACCGTCTTCTTTCTGGCTGACAGTGATAATATCCCCACGTTCCAACTTGAGCTGAGAAACCGATATAAAAATTCAGCAGTCACTGATTAAAAATAAAAAATCTCTAAGTTACCTCGTCATTATGAGCAGGCGAGTAGTTATGAATTGCTCGTACTAGAGTTGGTTTGTCCATAATACTCCGCTTGTCCACACTCCACCAGTTGCCAGTGATGACTCCGACTGACCTGAAATACAATTTGACATTAGATTGATGTTCCAATAATTTAATTTAAAAAGGCAAAAAAGAGATGAATGTGAGGGAGGGGACTTACTTTACTTGAGTTGTTGTAGTTAACGTTGAAAGACGAGTGTTGTAGTGTTAAAGTGTTGCTTAAACTGTTAGTATAAACTAATAGACAATTGATTGACTTTAACTGTCCAATTAATCAGATTCACACACAGATTCAGCAAATGATGGGATTTGGCCGATTTGGGACTTGGGTAATCCCCAGATGTTTCCCGGAAGTGAGGAAATCCGCCCACATTTTCGCGCAAGTGAGGAAACCCGCCCAAATCTCCCACAAGTGAGGAAGCGCAGCGGCAAAAAGAGTTGACCTAAACTCTTTTCTCACTACCCGCGCGAGTGAGGAAATCCGCGCAAAATCCAGGGCAAGTGAGGAAATACAGACAAATAAAACTTTAAAGGGAGGAAATAACGTTTGTACACCACGTAAACTCCGCTACTTTGATATACCCAGGTTTATTAATTGAGAAACGGGTAATATTTTTTCCTCCAATTCGTATTTTTGAGCAGCACATATGGCGTCACGGGCCAAAAATTGAAGCCCGGCATTGAATTTTTTGGGCGCTCCGCAGACTGGCAGAAGGTTGGGATTGCGCGTGCGTCTAGAAAAAAATGAAATCATTTCAAGCAGGTGGCCAGGCAGGAAGTTTTTTTTCTCTGAACCGTTGACTGCGTACCTAAAAAGAGGCAGGTCGAAGAAGGTCCGTCCTATTTCATCTCAGAAGGTCAAGGCTGAAGGGTACAACGAAGCAACTCGGGTGGTTGTGATTTAGTTGCTAATATACCATTTGGACACTGGACAAAATGACCTCCAACCCACCACAGGGTTTCCAACCTTTGAAACTTGTCATTAGAAAGGTCAAAGGCAGTAGTGGCAGCGACGAGGAGGTCAGTTAGTGTTCTCTAATTTAATTTAGTTTCCCTAATCAATTAATCATCCTCACCGATTTCCCTAAATTCGACCTTTCATTTGTAGCATGAGTCGGATTTGGTGGAGTTGGAGGACCACTTCAGAAGAGTTATTGAGGCTGAGGTCAAGGACAACGAGAAGCGAAAGAGGAAGGAGAAACCCATGGAAATGAAACCAAAGAAACGTAATCTTCATTCTGAACATTGCATAAATAATGTCAGGTAGAACGCTTTTAACTCGGTACTTTTCACCACAGGTCAAAGCTGGTCTGAAATAGAGGAAGACCGGACCCAGAGTGACGAAACGACGGAAAAGATGGGACTGATAGTGAAGATCCCAATCGAGAAGCTGCCGAATCGTAGCCGTTCAAAGTCCAAAGACGCTATGCAGACTCTGAGGTACAAACTGCTGAGACAAGCCGCCGATCGGAGATTTAAGGCAATCGGGGAGAGGACAGACGACTGGACGGAAAAGAAGGAGGAGCTCAAGCAGCGACTGGAAGAACGTTTTGTGCGAGGAAATGCACGCCGAACTCCTGTCAACCCCATTTCCTTTAGCTACACATAAGGACTCAGCTCATCATCCAGGTTATAATAATACATCGGTGGTTATATTTTTGTTTACACAATTTAAAGTCTTTTAAAGTCTAATAATAGTTAGGTTTTATTCTGGAATTAGGATTGATTCAGTAATTCAACGGAACATAATAATTCCCTCTTGAGCTGTGAATCAAAAGTTGTTTTAAACCCATGTTTACTCATTCATTTCCTTAGACTTACTCAGACGGAGTTTGTTCTCCGTAGACAACGGGGTCAACGCAGGAATTGGAGTTGAGGATTCTTGACCTGCAAAACACTCCGAAGCATTTGCATCCCAATATCTTGTGCTCCTTCTTGTCAATAGATTTGGCGTAGTAGTAAGTGGCAGAATGATGGCTGCAGCCAAACACACCTGCGACAAACAATTTAGCTCAACCGAATCGTAGCATTATCTCCAATTTTGATTTACTTGTTGGGAATTTCGGGCAGTTTGGTTGGAAAGGGCCACCGCCGTTGATATGAAACTGGACATGACCTCTCCTTCTGAAGGTCAAACCTCCAAAGGCAGTGATGGTCACATCCACAAAAGCAGCGTCAGTGGGGTCAATGCTGATGCTCCTAAACTTGAACTGGGTCGAAGGGTCAAGCGCCGTGATCCTACGGACATTTTTCCCTGTGAGTCCAGCCAATGCCCTTCCAGCCGTCCCAGCGACATGAGCTCCCATTCCAAAACCAATCATGTGGACTTGTTCCGGACCGGAAAGGAACTCTGACTTGATTAGGAAATCAACAAAGTCTGCCACTTCCTTGCCAATTGGATTCGTCCTGGCAAGGGAGAGGACTGATTGGAAGATGGAACTTCTGAATGTAGAAAATGGCAAAATCGTCGGCCGCCTTGAGATCGTGAGTGAACCATAATCCACCATTACAACATTCGCTTCCACTCGATTCCGCAAGTATGCTAAACATTACAGAAAATTAAGCCAAGTCTCCTTTTGTTTCAGATTGGCAATTCCCACCGTCTTTGATGACTTTAACATCGTCCTGTGTTTTAGTATTTGAAAGCGCACCGTGAATCAGAATCTTCAATGGCTTCGTGGCGTCATAGCCCGATGCTATGAGGGATTCCGTATTCCCTCGCTCAATCACAGAACAACAGTCAGTGTCTCTGCAAACATTCCACATTTACATTCCAAATGGCCAAATTCATTGTTTTGTCGCTTACTCTGGATTCGAGTAGAGGAGGAACTGGACTTCACTTCCTGGTCCATTGGCACTGAACGGCGACATGAATTGGAAACGGGAAGGTAAGCTGGTCACAGAAATCAATTTACACAAATCCCTTTTCATGATTATAAAAATAGGTTGAGTTCTCACGTCTGATTGGTTCCTAGCTGCGCTTGAGAGAAAGCAGCGCTGAACAAAAGTATTGATGAAATGTTCCAGAATAGTTTAAGTTTAGTGTCCATTTTGAGGTTTTGAGGAGCCGGCGTTTTGGAGAAAAGTTCCGTGCGTCTCTGTTTCCTGACAGAAGGGAACTTGTGGATTTTTAGGTTGTAGAATTCCTTGTCTGTTTCTCGTATTATGTGCCAATTTCATTGTCGTTCTTACGCAATTCTGGAGGTAGTCATTCACTCACTGATGAAAAGGATTGACCCATATGTCAACTTTCGAGTTAACTTAAACGCTCCCTTCTCAAAGGGACAAAAGTCCAATTAATAGAGTACCAGAAGACCAACATTGATTGATCTCCTTATTGTGCAAATTCATTCACCGTCCGTTGCAATTTGTTGCAAGATTTACACAGTAATGAGGGGGTCTGTCTGATGCAATTAATTCACACTCACCTGACACTTCCTTCATCATCATAAAATCACATAAAATCACAAGTCAAGTGACCTGGAGTCAATCCATGTCAAGGTCAAACCCTGCAAGGAGAATCAACTACTCGATAACGTATTTTCATGGGAATTTTTTTTAATTTTATTAATTTTTAGGGAAAGTTCCTGGTTTTAAGGATAACATTTCCATAAAATAGAAGGTAAACATGCGGTTAGAAATGAAGGTTAATTTGCATTCATTTTGATTAGGAAATCCAAGACAATGGCAAAGGAAAAAGTGAATCTTTCAATCATCCAAGGCTCTTTGTTATTATTATTTCTTGATTTTGATTTTACTTCTCACGCTCAGCCCTGACCTTTGCTCCCAACGAGTTCCAGTGAGTCCAATTCTGGCTCTGGTGGCTCCAGGAATTGACTGCTCCGGCGTCTCCCGTCAAGCCTTGCTTTACCCACAGTGGCAAATCCAACCTTGCTCCGTGGATCTCCGTCGTCTTCAACTTCAATCGCAAATGTCGGCGGCTCCTTCCGGGTGTTCTCCTGACCACGGAAGTTGTGGAAATTTTGGTATGGGGTTTTCTTGGGTTTCGGCTTCGGGATCTTGAACAAACTCTTCCCACCGCCCTCTTCCTGCTCCCGAGCTGCTCGTGAGACGCAGAGGAATGGCGGATAAGCACCGAATGGACCGCGGACGGGCTTTGCTTTTTTCTCTAGTGGTTCATGCTCCTGAGCAAAAGAGTCCATGTCGAATTCCCAGTCATTCTTGATCAGGAAGTGAGTTGGGATGTCCAGTTTGTCAGGGCCTGACTCAATTGTAGCAACGTACTTCCGGATGTGGTCCTCTGCAGCTTGAAGGTCGCAGTGTGCTGCACTCATTTCGTGGCTTTGTTGCTCCAGTCGGTCCATCAACTCACGAAGGGCATTGCGCTTCGGCTTAAGTCGTTCTTGTGTGATTCTGGAAGTAACAAAAATAGAATGATTCATCGAAGTGCTTATACATACTTAGCTTGTTTCAAATTAATACTTTAAAATTAATTCAATTAATTCAATTAATGAAGTTTTTATCCCTACTCTTTTTCTCTTTCCAGGATTTCCTTTAGCCTCCTCCCTTCCTTTTGGTACTGGATATATTCTCCAGTCATTGCGTCAATGTCCTCTTGAAGGAAGTCCAACAGGCGTGCAAGGGGATTGGCCAGTCGAGCCGAAGACTGGATCAGCCCCTTCAGTGCTTCCAATTCCCCTTGCGTTTGTGACGCCAGACGGCGCCCTTCGTCCTCATCCTGAGCCCTGTCCCCAGCGTCCAGCTCCCTTTTCGTCTCCAGGATTTGTCGTACCAAGTGCCCTTGCCCTTCCTCATTCATCAAGTCACCACCACCCATGCCACTTGGGCCCTGGAAATCACAAAAACTAAACACCCAATCCTTTTATCAATCACAAAGGGCCTACCACGTTGAGATTTGTTGTAGACAGAAGGTCAAGCAGTCCTTGTTTCCTCGTGTCCACTGCTTCGTCTTCTTCCTCCACTTCTTCCGTGTCCAAAATCACAGGGATTTTTGTGGTAGGTGGACGATAGGGTACTCCTTCTTCTTCCACTTTGGCCGTCCTTGGTCTGGGGGCTGCAGGTCGAGCACTTGTGGGACGAACGAAACTTGACGGCGGTCGTACCGGAGGTTTTCCAATTTCCCTATAAAAGAGATGAAATCATGTTCATGTTTCTCAACAATTATTGGAAAATGACTCACGCTTCGCTGCTTCCCGACTGCTGAGCTTTCCGTAGTCCTACTGAAGTGATCCCTCTGTTCCCTAGTGGGCCAATGTCCGATTCATCAGATTCAACGTCAGAGGCCACGGTGTCATCGGTGATTGGCGGAGGAGGGATGATTGGTTGTTTATTCGGGCGAGAAGAAGGTTGACGGGAATTGCGAATGAGAACATTATCAATTGGTTGGATTTCTACTGCCTCTACAACATCCTTCTCAGAAGCTTTTACGATGGAAAGGAAACATGCGGAAATAGAAACAAGCGAAATGAATCAATTAAGTGCAAATCAACAACCACAGTTAGCTGCGCTAATTCGCATTAGTATTCTGGTTATTAGCATTCTAAACGCATTAGTTACCACCCTATAAAACAATTCCAGCCAAAGCCTCTCGTGTCATTGAAGAGTTCTGGAAAACTTAACCTAAAGATTCACTAATCGAATGACACCAAGTGTAAAGCTACCAGGCTATACACCCAAGTACAGCTTCAGAAAACGGACTTTTTTGAACGGCAAAGAAACCTTACCTTGTTTAGCACTTGGATTTTGATCACTTCCGGCTCGAGTCCCGGTTGCCGTTCCCTGGAAACAGTTCAAGAGAATTGGACGTGTGGAACAGACTCACTTTGCCCTTTGACCTTACCTTCCGCTCTCCTTTCTTCTTCTTACTTTCCTCAGCTTCCGCTTTCTTCCTCTCTTCAGCCTCCGCTTTCTTCTGTTTGTCTTCTGTCTCTATTTGTATCCCATGTTCCTGCAGGAGTGACTCCACTTCACCCATAAACTGGATGCTGTCATCATCATTCTTCACAGCTTCCACTTCCGGTGGGGCAACTGGGGCAGCATCAAGTTCCTTCATCTCCTCTTGACGGACTTTACTTCCGCTTGGGTGTCTCACTTTACTCCCAGAATCTTTTCTCTCATCAGAAGTCTTTGTTTTCACTTCTTTCGTCGCTTCCACCAGCTTACTTTTGCTCTCCCGACGGAGTAGCGGTGCTTTCCCATCGTCCTTTGACCCTGACCTTTCTCGCTTCTTGTCACTCACTCCTGCGTCAGTCACGTCTTCACGGGAAGAAGACTTCTTGGATCCAGATGGCTTCAGTCTAAGATATGGGGAACAACATTATACATTAGGAAATGGATTCTACTTTAATTTGAACCTCACTTGGCATTCGAACTTGACTTTGAAGCGGCTGGAGTTTTCTCTGATTGCCGTGATGGTGGTTTTTGATTGGCTGTTGGAGGTGGTGCTCCCCCTTTCCCCTTTTGGTATGGACTCTTCTTCACTGCTTCTTTCACTTTGGATGGGACTGCAGCGGGTACTGAAGGCGCTGTTTTCTCCTTGTGCTCTTTAGGACCCTCACTGGGCTTTTCTTCCTTCTTCTTGGGTACTTCCTTTGGTTCCTTGAATGCCTGGACTGCTTCCGTAGAGCTGATTCCTTTGTCCAAAGCACCACCCAATAGGATCAGGAAGTCAAGCGTCTTATCAGCGTCTTGACCCGCAAGGATCTTCCCCACCCTCACGTCAACAGTATCCCCACACGCAGCGCCTGATAAAAGATATTGAATTCCAGAAGGGTTGTAATTTGTAATGTTTATTTACTTGTGACTTGGATGGTCTTTAGGAGGAATTCTGCCTTTTCTTCCTTTGTGTTGAGTCCTGAAGAATCAATTTCACCAGGAGTGAAGAGACCCTCGTAGAACCCAGTCGTGTTCATAACCTTATAAAAGTCAATTAGATTAGAATGGAAGATTTGGACTGTATTTTAGAATGGTCTTACAGCTATGATGATATCATGGATAAATCTGAATGGCGGACGTGAAAGGTGCTTCTCAACCAATTGAGGTTTCTTCACAAACTTCCCGAGTGACAGTCTGCACTGTTCCAATACGCTTAGAGAGGTCCATCCTGTCACACTTTCAAGTCACTATACTTTCGTCACTAAAATAATCAGTGAAAAGTAATCCAGACTTTTGCTCACTGCTCTGCCCAGTCTCTGTGTTATTGATTCGAGGACGTGTGTGGAGTCGCCATGGTCGCACAACCACCAACATTTCGTTCATTCATGCCAAACTTTTATGTCTGCCAGTCACTGTCAATCTCCAACATCCAAAAACGGCAAGAGAAATGAGCTAATACACCACAGTCATCACATTAGGAGAAATCCGTGTAGATTTAATAACGTCGTTTCTATTACACAATTTTGACACTTAACAATTTCGATTGTCCTAATGAGCATTTTAAGAAGCAATGGGGCCGAGTGAATCCTAAGGGGGCAACGAAGTTGGTTGCTCTTTGAAGGTATCCAGGACTTCTTTTGGCAGGAGTGAGCGATCAATGACGATTTCAAAGACAAACTCGTTGAACCACTCAGGAGTCATAAATACTGCCGGTTCGTTTGGAAGACTTTCGTCGTCGGGAGGAAGAATTCTCACTGCTTCCGCTGCGATTCACAGAAGCACAAGAGTCCTTCCTGGAACGCTTGGTCTTACCACCAGACCCTGCAACGCAAGTGCAAGTAAGCAAAGAAGTTATTACCAAAAAATTAGTATAATGATGCTCACCCATTTTTCTCCGGAAGGAGTTCTGTTGTCGAAGCTGCAAGGGATGACGACACTATCCTTCTTCGGGGAAGGTCAAAAGTGAACTGGACTGCCAGTTTGACCTTAGTTTTAGGCTTGCGCAATGGGAATGTAACAAACAATGGCGACAGAGTCAATCACCACGAGGATTGTGGTAGTTATTCCGAATTCCTTGAGAGTATGACATTGCTAGATATTTAATAAACTCAGAGTCCTGTTACACTTTTGAACCAACAATAATAATTAATTAATCTGAGAGTTACGTAGTAATAAAAACATGAAATACATGACCGCTTGATCTCGATGGTTGGCCCAGAAGGGCTCATCCGCACCACAAACGTTTTCTGAACAAGTGCTCAAGTACTGTCCGCATACTGTTCAAATAGCCTCCTTGGAAGGGATCCAAATCGCAGGACCGCTTTGGTTGGTAATCACTCGACGAACTCGCTCGTAAATCTCTTCAGGTGTCTCACCCTCCACAATGGCTATAAAACAACCACAATTAACCCCAATTAACTCAACTAATCCCATTAAATCATCCAATCTTACCAGTAAAGTACTCTGAAAATTCTTGTTCCGTCTTTTGTGCTCTTTCAAAAGTCTTCCGTGCTTGTTCTTCCGTCATCCGTTTACTCATGTCCCTGAAATCACAAATTTAGTCGAAAAACAACTGAAAAATGTTCAATTAATCTTACATTATGGATTCTGGTGACTTTGGTCTAATAAAGATGGCTATGGGGTAAAGAGAGGATGCCTGGAGTCGCTTAATTGCATTTCCACTCACATCCAAAATACAATGCTTTCCCTAATACACAAAATCAAATTAATTTTACTTTTGATTTTCCTTTCTTCACTTGCCTTATCAGCCACTTCTTTCACTGCAGCCAACGAAGTTCCATAGAGATTGTCATTGTACTGTCCAGCCTCGATGAACAAGTGGTTTTGGATGTCCCTAAAACACAAAATCATTTCAACTAATCCTTAATTCTTCAAATGATTTCAATTTCAATTAACCTTTCCATTTGCTCTCTGGAGCCCACAAAGTGGTAATCCCTTCCATCTACTTCATATTCTCGTCTCGAGCGAGTCGTATCTGCATATTAATTCCTTTAAATCCTGTATGCATCAAAAGTGAATAATTTCCCTTACGTGGAACACAAGATCCGAATTTGTCTGGAAACTCGGAGATGAGGTCGTCGTTAATCCGATCCTTTAAACTCCCCAGAATAATCACGGGACGAGCATAGCTAATTGTCATCTGGGAAACACCCTCGTAGGACAACACTCCATCCTCTCCTGTATATAAAACCCATATTATAATAACTTTAATCAAAAGAAGGGTTAAGAGGAGCGGAAAGAGAAGAAGAGAGAAGATGTTATGTTGAGGTCAAGAGCTAATTACCTTCTCCCCTTATTTCATCCTGCATGTAGACCATGTAAGCTAAGCACATTCAGAAAAAGATATTACACTCAGGCACCCGGGACACAATGGTTACATTTCCAGAAGCGGAGATGACGAGAGAAAAGAGAAAAGAAGAAGAGGTGAAGAGGAGGCTGTGAGTAAAACGGGAATGAAAATGAAAATAAACTTACGAATGCTACTGGAATCACCTTCAGGACCTGGAAGACTCTCTGGAGATAAACAAAGGCGAAAAACAAAATGTAAAAATGGGAGTGGGAATTAAACTCAAAATGAACAAAAGGATTCTCTCATCATCGCCTTTTGTACAAATAATAAATCTTACGTTCTCCTTCACTAGCGTCGTCAATATTGTCTCGACTCTTCATAAATGGAAACTTCCGTGTAAACGAAAAGTTCTTTTTCTTCCGCTCCAGTGTGGACAACTGCTGGGAATGAGGAATAAATCCATAACCCAAATAACCCAAATAAACTCCCTGTCACTTACATCTGATTTTGAATTTTCCTGAGTCGGACTTTTCCCTTGGAATTTGACAGATCGATCCCTGGCCTTTTGTTTCCGTTCCCATCTCTTCTTTGACGGGATGATCCCAATCCCCTCCTCTTGTCCATTCGGAAGGACGAGACGAGCCTAAGATCAAACAGAGATTAGTCCCACTTGACCAAGGCACAATTCCAAGTTTACAATTGACATGCCTGCCACCACTCCTCGTCACAGGCGTTGGTCACATGGAGAATGTCACCAAAGGAAAAAGCAAGTCCTCTCGAGGGAAGATTGTCGTCTCGTGCAGGGTCAAAATCATTCAGTGCTCGCACGTACAAAGTCCGCTTCTGCGACGTTCGCATTAAACTACCGGAAAGAACGTGCTGCTTCAGATCTTGGATTTTAGCCTCAAAACGATTATACTCGCTGTAAAAAATATTCAAAACAGTAAATTAATAATAATCGAATTATATCAATAAACTCACCTTTGCTTATTCTCCACAACCAAAGTCACAATTTGCCCTGCATTCTGGAAAATGGAAATGGAAAACACGACATGTAAAAGTTTTAAAGCAAGATCCAATTGATGAGTCTTACTTTGAGAGCATGAGCTGCTTCTTCATGTGTGGCCTTTGTGATGTCCACTCCGTTGACGTTGAGGATTTGATCCCCTCGATGTAGTTTCCCACTCAGGTCTGCTGGTCCTCCTGCCAAGATGAAACTGATGAAGATCCCTTCACTGTCCTCACCACCAACAATATTGAAACCAAGTCCACTCGTCCCTTTATTCAGCGTCACAATCCGTTGGGAGAAAACAGGCTCGTCTGTCTTGGGAGTAGACTCTCGTCGTGACTGCTCCAGGGAAGTACGACTCTGTGAAAGAGTCCCTGACTCAGTGGACCTTTCGACTGGTGTCGGTGTGGTTGCCTTGGGTGGAGAAGCAGACGGAGCCTTCACTGTCTGTTGCTGAGGAGAGACCAATGGGAGTGGTGGACTTGACTCAGGTCGATGCGGAGAGTCCAGACCAATCGGGGGTGTTGGAGTTGACCTGGAAGGTCCTGCAAAGCCAGTGAGTGGGTCTGGTTTGATGATCAGAAGGATCACACGGTTTTCCGTAGATTTCAATGTCCCCACTGCCTCCTCGTGTGTCACATTCTCCAAATTCCTTTCACCACTCTGAACAAGAAAATAGGGTTAAATGCTTGCAAAAATGCACCACTTTACGTTACTGTTTGCTTACGGGTGTGTTCCTCACTGCAACTAATTTATCACCTACTGCCAGTCGCTTGTCTGCAAAGGCGGCTCCTCCTTCGGATATTTTGGTGATGTAAATCCCGTTGTCTCCCGGAATGTGCTGATTCCCAATCCCACCAGCGATGCTAAACCCAAGTCCTTTGTTACCTTTGTTCAACTCAATCTCAAGGACACGGGGACCTCCCTCGCCCCCTTTCCGTCTCACGTACTGCACAAAATCATCATTCAATTACAAATTACTTCCTCACGTTAAAACCCATGGAGAAATCCTTACCAGTCGTACTGTAGTCCCTGCTCTTTTGAGTGCATCAACGGCAGTTGCGTGTGGAACATTCACGACGCTCTGTTGTACGAACCATAGGTTCAAACATGTAAACGTAAACGTGAAAGCATTGTTTCCCTTACAGTGTTGTTGACTCGCATAATGACATCTCCCACACGTAGCCGACCATCGTTAGCTGCTGCACCTGCTGCAAAAAGTATCTTTTAGCATCCATCTTCATCCCAAATCAAACGAATCCTTGGTCTGAAAGTACCTTGGATGATTTTTGTAATGTAGATGCTTGGATCGTCCTCGAAATGGGGATTGTCTGTTCCTCCTGCAATGGAGAAACCGAGTCCTGAGCTCGCCCTTTCCAGAATGATTTCCTCATAGGCCCATTCCTCGTCGTTGCTCAACTTGACTGGGTCTGGTGACTGATTCGTGAAACTGACAGGACTCAGATTCTCAATCTCTCTGGGACTGCTCTCAACCTGTTGACAGGAAAGAGGAATTCCAATTAGGAATACAAGGAACAACTAGCTTCCAACCTCCCCCGCGCTCAACCACCTCAGACTCAGTTTCCTCCGCAGTGTAGTCAAAGACGGAGACCCTTTCGTCAAAGTGGACCCTTCGTCTGAGGAAGCAGGAAGAGACAGTGGTTGCCCCACACTTTCTCAGAGCAGTCGACACGAAGAGTCTCATCCTCATACCAAAATAAAACTAAAGTAGCTAAAGTAGCATGTGGCTGACATACTTTCACCGCAACCAACTGCCCTGCCCAATCGATCCCTCATTAAATATTCACGGTCTCAAGTGGCTCGCAATCATGAGAGAAATGAGGAGAATGCAATGAGTCCATCAGTTCGGAATTGATTAAAGAAACTCACCTTTGACCCTGGCTTCACTCCGCCCCCTCCGTTCAACTGGTTGAGCAGATTGTGCTGCTGCGTGAAGGGAGACCGAGGGGCACTCGCGTCTGTCTCGTCGTCACGACCAAACTTTTGTGATCCTTGACCTCGTCCCTCAGACTCTCGTTTCGCCTCCTCTGCATAAATCTTCTGGCAAAACAAAAACAGGAAAACAGTCTTTTAGAATCAATGCTTAGAATCGGTTGAATCGCTTGAATCGGTTAAGTATCAAGTGTTAAGGGATGCTGTTCAGTGGGGGCGTGTTAATGAGCTCAATTTGCAACTGTCATCCACACTCTGAAATTGTAGAGGAGAAAGGGATTGATTTCCGTTGAGTTTATTTTTGAAATTACGGCGTTGAGTGACTTTGCTGAGGAAGAGGGGAGTGAGTGAAGGGCTTCTTCTTTCTCCAGCGCCTCTTCCATTTCCTTGATTCGCTTCTTCCGGGCCTTCTGCCTCACTTTGTTTGGGACATGGGAGACATAGGAAGAGAAGCGATTGGAGGATTGTCGCACGATAGACACCCAATCGATCATTTCACCAAAAAACTTTTCTTTTAGGACAGGATTAACCTCCTCTTTCCAATTATGATTTTATAAATTAAATCACACAAAGTTACTCTCTACAACTTTTCACTCAAACTTTTACTTTCTTCCCATTGGACTCTTGGGTCGGAGGATTGGGACGTGGAGATTTGTACAGTGCACGGGAAGCACTGGCTTCCATGAACTAAAAATATCGCAATTGCCGTCAAAAGTTACTTTTGGCAGGAAGCCGAGTTGGGAAGCCCATTTCATAAACATTCTCCAAATGATACAAAGGAAGGAAAGGAATATGGAATTACTCCCGGGACCCAAAGACCAAACAAGAGATAATCATCACCAACAATCTGCAAACAGAGTCAGACATACAGAGACACTCGACCACAGGACAGGGGAAAAGGTTCGCTCGCTGTGAAGCGGTGAAGTGAATCTTCTTGTTTGTTTGTTTACCTGTGCAATTGCCTGTGGGTTGAGTACCCCTCCGACAGGTCCATCCCCCTGCTCCCACTTGGATGCAATCCGGAGTGTTTCCACAGTCTTCTCCTGCACACTTTTACTCTCGTCGAGGAGTGTGAGCTCATAAAACTCCTGGATATCTGGAATGCAAAAGAATCATAAATAATTAGAATATGGAAGGAATACTTCTTCCCTCACGTCATAAATCACAGACTCAACATTTCCAATTCAGAAAAGAAATCCAACTCCCCACTTCCCCTAAAGACGAACATCAAATCCACTTTCTCCAAGAGCCAAAAAACGCCCACAAATCCCTTTAAATGCACACAGAATCCCACTTCCTCTTTCTCCAGATGCACAGAGAATCCAAGGGAGGAAATTAATACAAATATCCAAGCTAACGGGGCTTCGGAAAACAAAAAGTTCTTTAACTTTTGAATGTGAATGTGAGTGCTACCCTTGGAAGAATCCCATTCAGTATTCCTTCATTTGAGGCTAATATTATTAACCAGCTTTTCTCCACAAACTTTCTTCACCGGAAACCCAAGGGAATGAGCATTTCCCCAGACAATTCATCCACGAATCCTCACTTTCTGATTCATCAAATGAGGAAAGAAACGAAGAAGGAATCAAAAGGGAAACTTTGATTTGAAGATAGAGCAAGAGAAGTTGGATTATGATTCAATATCTTTCAGTTGGAGGTCTCTGGAGCTCATGCCCTTTCTCCATTCACACAAAACCAACCAATCCCAACACACCCAAATCCAATCTCCAAAATCACATTGAATTAGTAGCCAATTCAGAGAGAAAAGGAAAGAAAAATACAAAAGTAAGAACCCGCTAATCAGAATCTATTTCCGATGGCCTAATTAGAACCGGAAGTGGAAAACTTTCATCTTCTTTAAGCATTTGAAGTCCATTTGGCTGGCTTTGAAACTTTGATAATTTCCCCATTGACTTCCCATCCTTCCTTGTACGGCCCATTCCCATGCATAATGAAGAAAACTCCATTTCTTTCCCTCCTTTGCAGCCCTTCAAAAGGGCCTTTAGCACCTATTCAAATTCTTGTCTTTCCCAATCCCATTTCCCTTGGTAATGGACTTTCTCCTCCTTTTATCTTCCCGGAATGAGTCTGGAAACACAAACAGAAAATCAACCCAACTTTCCAATCCAACCTCCCAAGTCTCAGGAATAAAGAATAATAGAGGCACTTTCACTCTCCTTCTAGCCATCACAAGGGACACCAACAAGGAGAGAGACTCACAGGAAAAAACAACAAATGCAAGTCCATGTGCTCCAGAAAAGGAGGCTTAGGAGAGAACCCTGCTCGAGGCTATCCAATCAAATCCCAAGTCGATCTCTTACCTACACTGCGACAGCAATACGGAGGCCACTCCTCCACCACTCCCCACTCACACGGGACACTCGAAGGGACCCTACAACTCACTGATGCGTAAGGCACTGCCCTTGTTACAGGGTGACATGAACAAGGGGGGAGGCGTCGAAGGGAACCTGCTGAGGGTGGCGGTGGTGGTGGTGGAACTCCTTCTTCAAGTAACTCCTCCTCTTTGACAACTTTCGACTTGGAGAGGATGGAGCGGTGGTGCCTTGGCAGTTCTGGCACTGTCTTGACAAGGACCAAGTCACAGAGTGGACTGTGGACTGAAGGGTCTCCGTGTCTTTTGAGGCATGGACACTCACACACGTCACGCCTTCGATCCATCAACCTCGGAAGGCATTGGGGTTCGTCAGTCTGACCTGACCCTTGGCCTTCTTTCTTGATTTCCTCACGGACTTTGAGTAACCAGGCCATTCCAAAAAGTGCCATTTTGAGAGAGCACGCGGAGTCCATGTCGTCCTTCACAATTTAAAAGTCAGGCACCAATCCCACTGGCACAGAATGTACTTTACTTTGGAGGAGGTCAACTACCAGGTCAATCACCACCACACTCTAGTACTCATCACTCCATTATTCTACCTACACTCTTCTCTGCTCTTCAAACTCTCATCCCATCCTTCCGCCTTTCCATTTGGAAAGTGTAAAGGGGGTAATTGACTTTCACCCGCTGGCCAATGGCCAATTCCAAACAAGCTCAAGGGAGTCAACAATGCTTTGTACATTGTGAATGTTTTCTTTTTGAAAGGACGATACAGGCCACACAAATCCGTAAGTCCGGAAATCATGAGTTTAAGACTGCTTAGAGGAACGGAAATTGGAAGGGCATTCATTTCCTAGCAGAAATGGAAGCCTGACAGAAACAAGAGGGAAGAAAAGTCTCATTATGAGTCCTTCCTTTCTCCACGTACTTTCCAATCAATGCCAAGTCCATACGACGTAGACATGAGTCCCTTCTCTTCAAAATAAACCTCATTTTTATCATCCACAGCAGTACGGGAGACAGAAGGGGAACAGATGGAGTTGACATCCTCACTCACAACCAGCCTCTCCCTTTATTTTTATGAATAATACAATTTTCCACGTGGGGAAGCAACTTCCCACAAGCGGAGTTTACTAACTTGCCCTTCCCTTAACTTCTGCATCCATTTCATGCCAACTTCCTCCAAAGAAGTAAATAGTGGCATTGTTTCCATGAAGGAATTCCAAAAGGAAAACCCCCGATTCCCTCGTGTGGAAGAAACTGTTCAATTTCTACCAACTATTACAGCACCAGTACAGTTTCTAATCTCAAATTGATTAGGAATTTCTTAATATAAAAAGATCAGGAGAAGAAGAAGATCAAATGGAGGAGGAGGGACGAGAAAGTGAAGAAAGTGGGGAGTTTATGAGAGGAAGTTTGCCACTTGGTTGGTTGGTAGGAATTCAAATAAATCTCCAAACAAATCCTTACTTTGTAGTCCAATTGGAAGGAAGTGTGTGTAATGGAGGATATTCATTGGAGGGAGACTTTCCTTTCCTTTACAAGGAAAAATTAGAGTTCTCCTAATGATTGAATCTCCCCTTTGGACTACCTTTGAAATATAAAAATCATCTCTGGAATAATGATGACAGGGAAAGAGTTCGAGGAAGGAAGGAACTCAACTCTCCAGTTCCTTTCCGAGTTCAAAAAAAGAGAAAAAGATGTTGGAATTCCATCTTAATTTGGGCATTGGGAGGAACTCCATTGTGAAATCCAAGTTGCTCATAACCTCTCAAATTGAGCAACAAAGGATGCCTGGTTCCTTCATCAGGTTCCAACAGTGGTCCCTAGAGTTATCTGGAAATCGATGGGAACAGAAGCCTTAGGAGGATCAAGGGATTCCTACACACAATCAAACTCATTACACACAAACAAACAACTTTCAACCTAATCCACAAATACAGGGAAGAAACTTTCACATTCCAGCAAATGCTTCACCAATGCTTCCTGTTAAACCTGGAAATATTAAAAATCAATCCGACCACCCCTACTTTACTTTTACTTTACTACCTTACTACTCGATCTTTGTTTTGAAGTGAAGGCTGTCAGACCAGAGCGTGGTGGACATACATAAACATTCTTCTCATCAGAAGGAGAAACGATACAATTCACAAGACTCAATCACCCACACACACTGGCTAAATCCTTCTTATCCTTCATGGGGAAACTCAATCTCCACAACAAAGGGAACTCAAACCCACAGCCCATAGATCCAAATCTCATTTCCTTTCCTAAAAAAAGAATAAAAGAATCCATAAATTCTGCTTTTATCGAATGGTCGAGAAGGTAGTGAGAAAACAGAGACGAGTCTCTGCAAACAGAGTCTTTCCACCGGGGGTAGATTTTCAATTTGCATCTGACCCAGAAAGAGAGGTGATGTGTAAGGAGATTTCTTGGCTGAGAGTTTTGGTTAACTGGGGAATTAAGTTATCCACGCAAGAGGACTTCTTCCTTAAATGAAATACTCAAAATTGAATTCTGACAAAGTGAAGGAAGGTGGGCTGGGAGTCTCCCGCAGGGAAGGCTGGAGAAGGCATCCTACACAACACAAACGAAAAAATGCTCAGAATCCTAATGAGAACTTCCCTTTGGAATGCCTTGGGGAATTAAAAACTGACAAAGGAACAACAAGAGAAAGTCAACAGCACATGGAATCCAATAGGATTTTCAGACTCTGATCCTGGGAACCAACGACTGGAAGCGGAAAAGACCAGGCCAGGTGGTGGTCCATTGGATGAACGTGGAAATGAGTTCTGCTGGATGAGTGGTGGTGGTGGTGACTGTTGTGGTTGTTGTTGTTGACGACAATGGGAGCGAGCGGTGTTGAAGCGGTGTTGGGATGAGAGGAGCGGTGAAAGCAGAGTTACTGGAGAAACCTCAAGCGAACGGATGGACGGAGAGGCACCGAGTGAAAGGAGACACCAAAGGAACTGACTCTTTTACATTCTCCAGGAAAGGGGCTCGAGTCGACTCAAAACTACCAAACACCAACTCACACTGGAGGAAATTCAATCACTAATTCTAAAGTAATACACGCACCAAAGCACACGCTATGCCACGACAATCAAAGAAACTCAAATGAGCAAAAGGAAGGGAAAAAAAGGAATTTTTTAAAATTCAGAAAAAAGAGCGGCACTACGCGCAACTTCTTTCTCCAGGATTTCGGGACGAGTACCAAAGTTGGTGACCCCGTGTCTCATCTGTCACTTAAAAAAACATCCCTCTTTGAAAGAAAAAGTTAACTGGCAGTTAAGTTGGGACCAAATGGAAGTTTTCTTTGGAAGTTTTCTCTATTGTAACGTACACAACGTAAGGTCACGCAGATTGACATGCCATTCATCAGCCCTCCCTTTGCGCAGCTGACAACTGCCAAGTTGTGAATTGATGATGAACGTACCGAGCAAAGCTTGGAAGAGTCTGGACTTGAATATTCGAATGACCCTTTCAATTGCAGTGCGGAGTTGTTTGTCCTGAGGTCGATTCAGTTTGGAGTGGTAATCCTCCAGCAGTTCCAGTGCACGGTGTGCCTCTGCAATGTTAAACATAATCAATTAATTAAGCTACTCAACCAACACTCTCAATCAAAACCAAAGGAGGTGACTGGCACACGACGCCGGCCATAATTCACCTTTCATCACGGGTCATCAACCCAATAAAAAGAGAGACAGTTTCATTCTTCGTTACAAGAACAATGGTAAGTCTTTCTTCGAGGTAGGAGAAGTGGTCGTGGTAATGAAGAGACAACGGTACAGGGCCACCTGCCCCGCCTGCCTCTTCCAACCTCGTTCCCTCATTTCATGCAAAGAAAGACCCGTTTCCCTTCCGTGTGAAATCAGCATCATTCCCTTGGATCTCTACACAATGTTACTTCATTCGCAGCATTAGAGCCACGTGTTGTTCTCCTAATAATCCCAGTTCGTGATTTACATGACTCTCGACGCATTAGTGGAATAGCAAATAGACTCTGCCATCGTAAAACAGGGAAGAGAAAGTTCCTCTGTTGAAATAACTAAAGTCATTAACTTCCAATTAACTCACGATCCTCAACTCAGGGAGGCTCAAAAGTCTAAACGGCAGAGAGTCGCTACATTTATGCCATTCTGAGGCATGAAGGAGTGGAGCTTAATTACAATGTGAATTACTCAACAAAAGGGCCAAGGGTGGAAGAAATTGCAATTGCAAAAGTGCGTAGGAATTAGACAATTCCCAAAAATAGATTTCTACAAAGCCATTCTAACTTTACGAATTAGCTACGCATCTGCGTGTAAAATTATCATAATTTATCAAGTGGAGATTAGATTATGGCTAATGTTAAGTGGTAATGGGATGAGTCAAGTTAATGAGTAACCCAGCAGGAGAGCATCATCCTCTGAAAGGAACCGGATACGGATGGAACTTTATCTCCACCACGCAAGTTGTTAACTTTAGTTCCTTTCCACTTTTGCCGTCTCCTCCGGAAGCAATTGTAAATATTTACAAACAACCAAATGCACTTGCTCTCTCCATTTCCAAACAAGCAGCATAGCATAAGCTACAAAAGAATTTTAGAAACTGAGCTCATGAACTGTCTGCCAGCACACAACCTTAACATGCTAATTAACTGACGTGGCGTCCACGCCATTCTACCAGAGACAACGTAACATTTAGACTGCTGAAATCTATACGTAAATACGGAAATAGACAAAAATGATTATGAACCCAAATGAGACTGGAAATGAAGTGAACTCACCCTGTTTTCTAACAGGCATTCCTCCGTCGAGGAGTTGAAGGAGTCCTGTAATCTTGAGTCCTTTGAAGAGAGTAATCAGAGTATTGTCAAGAACAGAGGTTACTCCTTTTGATTCCTTGGGAAGGGTTTGAGATCAATTGAGATGTGAATCGAGGTCAGGCGACTGTGTTGAATAAGTTGGTTCCGGGTGTTGGTGATTGAGAGTGGAGAGTGTAAGATGAGCCTGGAATGGATGTCTAAAGTGTCGTGTATCCCTGTAAATGAGGTCATTTGACTGTGATTAGTGACTGGGTCAGTGTGGTGAAAGCGGAGTGTCAAGAGGGTGGTTATACCTTTCTCCGGAGAGGGACGAGGTCCTTCCGTCTTCCAGGAAATCCTTGAAGAAAGGGAGAGCGAAGATTCTTGTCTTTCCCGTGGATTGGCGAGTGGAGTGAAAGTGAAAATAAACACTGGAAGGGACAAGCCCATTTGACACCCGACAAAGTCCCTTTTCACACCCACTCACAACTCAGCACTCTCAACAGGCAACTCTCTCTTATGTCAAAAGTGCCCAGTCTGGAGAGCATCCAAGAAGTCTCAATTCATAACAACAAATGTCTCACTTTACACAAAAAAGAGGAGGAATTTAAGACCCGCCAAAACACCCAGCAGAAACAACACAATTCACAAACACGCTTTCACCACAAATTACACAAATTCAATTCACTTTCACTTTACCTTTAGATTGGTACAAGATTGGCTTTAAGTCTTCAGTCTTCATCATCTGTCATCTGTGACATCTGCTGCTTGACCTGGAATGTCAGCGTTAGAAGAGGAAGACACAAGGACGAAACCGGAACAACATGTCTACCGCGGGGGCATCAACCCCTTTGACCGGAAACTACACAAGAACAACAAAACAATTGAAGAGATTTATAGCTACTTTAGAAGATGGGACCCACAGGCTGAAGTGTAAAGTCACAATAGTCATCTTATCTAATTCCATATGTAAAGTAGAATTCAGAGAAACACATTCACATTACATTTATTTAGGACAAGATAATTTTGATTTTTAGATCAAAAGAATACTGAGAACCGGCTGAGGTAGACGTTCCGTTTTGACAAGTTTGTTTTATTTAATTGTTACAGGTGGGTATATCGCTGGGGTTCTGTTACACTGGCTGTTGCAGCCATTCTTTCTGGAGGTTACATCAATTACTACTTCAGACAGACGCTGTACCTAATGAACTACACCCGACTTTCTAGCTACGGAATCATATTCGTCGGCCCTGGCTTCTTTGCTGGGATGGCACACCACTTTGTAAGCAACGAACCACTTGCATTACCAAAAGGTTCTGAGTTTCTACTAATTTTTATTATGTTTGCTGTGAAGCTTGTAACTACTCCAATTTTGGAAGAGGCCCGGACATGTTCCATGTGTCTCCAGCTAAGGGGAATGCTCATCCAACCATTCTGTGGAATCGTCTATTCACTCATGATTGTCCCAATGATTTGCTACCCGGTTAGCTAAATATGCTCAAAGTTAGGATTAAAGTTGTGACTAATGACACCTGTTTTGTTACTGTTTAGGTTGCAAAGAGACTCCAGAATTACAGCGTCCCAAAAGTCAACTTTAAGAATCGAATGAGTATCATCCAGTTTACAAGGGAGATCCTTCGTCCAATCAGAGGTCAATTGTGGGCTCTTACGGCTATTCATGTTCTCCTGGGGGCTGGGATGACCTATATCGAGCAGTCAAATTATAATGCAGTGGTCAAGAAGAAACTGGACAGCTTGAAGACAATGTTTTCCCCCCAGTTCCCTTTCCCTGAAGAAGAGTCCGAGTCGTGAGTAGTTTACACATTCAGCCGCTCATTTTATTTATATAAAACTTGGACATAGTCATTCGCTTAGATTTAGATTTACTAATTAGCCTAATAATTTGGGCAAGTCAATCAAGTAAATTGGAGGAGCTGTTGTGCAAATTATCCACAATTATATTTTAGACTCAAAACCTTTAGTCAAACACTTTATAGAGATATCTTTTTCAAACTAAAAATCCTAGGTCAGCAGCCACGCCACATAAACAGTTTTAACGTAGAATTCATTGATGAACATAAATTTCAGTTGCAAAATGTATAGGTAATTTTGAGGCAAAAAGGAGTGAATTTAACGTTATGTAAATTGTATTTAGTCAATCGGACGACCTTCCGTCCTCCCCAATTTAGCTTGACCTGTCGAGCGAGTGCAAATCCAAATGCGTGAACTCTTAACCTTTACACAGTGATTGTTTACACGACGTGGAATCACAGATCCCTCTGGAAATTCCGCCTCTGAACGGCACCAACTCATCAGTACTTAGACACTAAAAAACCACAGGCCTACAATTCAGCAACTGCTTAACGTTCAAGTCCAGATTGCATGAGACGCAGGCGAAAGACTTGTAGAATCGTAATTATAATGCACCTCGTCCTAATTTTAAATCCTTCAAACTCATGGTTCCTCTATGAGTCAATTTTGCAAAACTGTCGTCGTCACATCCATAAAAGTTTTCGTCATTTCCTCAAGTCACGTTTCCTTCTGTCCTGCTGCGCTTAATTGTTAGTGGATAATCAATTTGAGTCGCCTAGAGATGCACGTAGGCTAGAAGGCACCATGGGGAGACTGCCAACGTCCTACATAGTCCGCATATGTCACGGACACCTTTTCACTTTGGTAGCGAGTCAACTTGATGTTAGCTCGGATGTCTGGCGTCACTGCTCCCTTGAAACCTCCCTTCCGAAGGAGTGAGTCAATTGTCTGGATCTGATTCCAACCTGCAATAAAAGGATAATTGAAAACCATAATAAAACTCAAGAGTGATCATCTGCATACTACAACAGCATTTATTTATTTGATGGCGTCGAACCTTGTTCTGGTGCGACTTCCGGCAAGTACGTAGCCGTGCGTTTGGATCCACGATCATTGAGGAATTCAATGCGAATCCCATGGACTCCAACCTCCCAATCCAAGTAATCCGCAGCATCCTCAAAATGACGCAAAATGGAGACGCTGACGTGGAGCTTAATAAATTCATCTCTTGCAATGGGTGGGAAACGACTGTCCTTGAAAGCACTTGTGATGGCGTACTCTCGAACTGGAAAAGGGGAAAAAGGAATTAACATTGGCAACTGAACTTTTGACTCTAGGAAATAACCGGAAGTAAAGAAATCATGGTTTGCATGTGCTCATTGCGCAATAATTCTCGACACAGTACTTCCTGGACATCTTGAAAAGTGTTGAATGTTGAATCTAACTTACGCCCAGAGTGGAGATTCATGGAATTGAAAGTCCCCATGCATCCACGGAGACGGTGGTCCTTCCCAACATTCCAAGTGACAAAGATTGGGCTACGCAAGAGCACATGAACAACATTTATGGAATTTAGTAAAGAAAATGACCAATTGGATTAACATACAAAGCGTCGTTGGTAAAGTTGGGTGGTTTGATTGGTTCCGAGCTTTGGTAGAGCGAGTTGTACAAAACTTCGAAGCAGTAGTAGCCCATGTCAGCTGAAGCTATACGGTCGTGGTAGCCATTCCTAGGGACAGAATGACCATTGGACATTGAACCATTGACGTCATGTCCATTTTGACTTCCGTTGACGGATCCATGGCCATTCTGAGTGGAGTGACCATTCGTATATCCATAGCCATTTGTATGGTTCCCGTAGCCATTCATCTTCAACTTGGGCGTGTCCACGGAAGGTTCAGAATTTGACGATGAACTTCGAGTAGTTCGACGGAATCCTGAAGCCATTTTGGAACAGCGTATGAAAGTGTTAAGTGTGCAGTACCACGCAGTGATCGTCACCCGTCCCCCTTTTCTAAACACAAAAGAAATTATTCTTTTTACTTACATTGGAGTGTCAAGTGCTTATGCTGTGGTCATCTGTGTCCATTCCAAAGGTCATGAAAGGTCATTTGGATGCTGTTTGCATGAGAGAATGTATTGTTACCTCCTGTGGTGGTCGTGGTCCAGCCCTTTCCCTGCGTGTGCCTGGCTGTCCCTTCCGTGTCGTCCTTGGTCTCGTCTGACCACCAGGAGGAAAGAGAGGGTGAGGTCAACCTTGTTTGATCTAGAGGTGACCCAGCTGATGGTAGTAAACACAACGAGCAGAACAAAGGAAATGAGCCACTCTAGTGGTGGTGACGAAGGACGGGGGCTGGCAGTCTATTTCCCTATCTTGTTCCTACGCACGGAGACACGCAACTCCGCATGCAGAAAAATACCTCCCTCTCTCCCCCAATCCAACTACAATTATCAACAAACCAAAGGCCAATGACCTCGTTTCGATTAAAAACAAAATGACCTTCCAGCAGGTCGTTTATTACGTCGTCATTAACATGGACTTTGTACTTCCTCAACAACAAAGGTCATCAACTGTTCACACTAGGTACGAAGCTCAACTCAAACGGACTCGTGCTCTGGAAATTTAAAAAAAATGGACCCTTACATCCAGGGGTAAACGTCGAAGGGATGATGTTGTAAATCCCAGCAGGAATCACGCCAAGTTCCAGCACAACAAAGCCAGGTCTGTAGGCTCCAGTGGACTTTTTGTAAAAGGCTCCAGCACCACCACCACCTGCATTGGCGCAAATCACATCGAAACCAACGTTGAACTCCTTCGGACCCTTCAAGTCTACAACTAATTTCCCATCATTCTTTAGCTCAAGCCGGTAGGTCGGGTTGTTAAGCGTCGTCTGAGGGTAGTTGGCACATCCACCAGCAGTCTTCTCTGTCCACTCACCAACAATTCTCTTCCGATACTTGCAGGTGTTTGTGATCTCCCCCATTTTGAAAGGACATGAACCATAGACGCGGAGTGTGTAGTGGATTGTGGTGGTTTTCTCATACTGCGAGATGACCAGGGTATAGCGTTTTGTTGACATCCCTTTCGGGGTCACGAATTTGCATAAATAGTGCGGGGAGTTGATTCTGACGCCATCAATGAGAGGCTCAGGGTCGTCTGTAGAAAAGTGTCAGTTATTACAGTTATTGCTTTGAGGTTTCGAGTGTCTTACTTGGATAGTAAACTTTTTTCCCGTCAGTGTCATAAACCAAGACCGTGATGTACTCTCGATTATCCTTGAAGTCAATGATGTCTGTGATGTGACGAGTGAGGAGAATCCAAACGGCAGATTCCTTTCCCCCTGGGGATGTTTCAAGGGAGTATTGTGGATTCTCTCCGATGGAATAAACGTCCTTAATGGGACCAGCCGAATGAGACCAGGAGCTTCAAAATAAAAATAAAAATTAGAAAAATGATCTCCTAAAATTCCATTGGAAATTACCGATGAACACAGTAGGTATATTGAAACAAATCCGGATTCCAGTTCATGTAAAAGACATCAAAAAACTTGCATATTGAGTCGTAATCAATCCAGAAAACCCCGTTGTCGAACATTTGTGCATTGTTTGGATTGTAGCTGAGGAGTCGCTTCATCTCTTCCGTCCAGTGCACTCCATCAATCTCAGAGTAATTCCCTCTCCACCTCAAATGCGACCAGGGATTCTTGAGCAACAATAATTTCACACCGTTCACTTCCCGCACGTCGAGAACTGCGTAGGCGTGAGTGGGAACAAGACCAGCTCGTTCTGCTACTCGTTCGTCCATCTCTCCAGTGGCCACTGTGGCCAGAACATGTCCGTCGTTCATCTTATTCAGAAGCATCGCAAAGGTTTTCTCAGGTGCAGGATCATTCCCAATAGAACGGCGTTCGGGAATCCAACCAGTCAAGGCGTGAAGGTCGATGTTCTGCGGAGCAAACCTTCATTAGCACAACAAAAATAAAATTGATTGATATACTGAATTGACTACTCATACGGAATTGCTCCCTGGAAAATCGTAGCCTCCCATCACCTGAAAAAGTGATATTTTAGTCGCATTTTCGTTGATAAGTTGTGATGTACTTAACTCACCTTCATGTATGCTTTTTCCAACAATGATACCCAAAGTTCCCCTTTGTTGTTTGAGTATGAGCACAAGAGCTGATTGTTGGGCCCAGTTGGGAGCATGTCATCAATTATGACTTTCCTCCTTACTCCGTTGAGGTTAAGAAGGACCATGTACTTCCCACTTGGATTCACAATTGGTTCCCGTGCCCTGTTCTGTGGGTAAATAATTGTGCGAATCAACTTCTTTCCAAAGCGCTTCTCGTAGTTGGCAGAGATGGCCAAACTCGCAATCATGGAACAATCTAAATTAAGCCAAATACATGTGAAAAGCAACTTAGCCATTTTTGAATAAGATTTACCAGAAACGAGTGTCTGCTTGATGCTGAAACTGTCAATTTGTCGAATCATTTGAGGATCACTGTGAAGTTCATGTGGCCTCGACCACCTCCGAAACTGTTGCCTTTGCTTTGGTGATAGACTCAATAGGCCGTCTGGGTCGTCGAAATAACAAGTATAAGCGAATCGCTCCTTGAGATCAACGGTGAGGAAAGGGAGGTACGAAATCCCATTTATCTCGGAAGTGGTGAGAAGGACTTGCTTCTCCTCTTCCGTGTAGAAACTTCCACCACCACTGGAACTTGGAGGGCCACCAGCTCCCACTGCAATAGACTCCGGAGGTGGTGCAATGGGTTGCGAAGATGCAGCTCGGCGCTGAGTAATCATACTGCGATTCTGTGATTGGGGCTCAATACTTTCAATCACTGGAGTCTCCGTGTTCACTGGAATTCCTTTCAGTAACTCGGCACGTTCCAAAGCCTGTGTTGCCAAATGAGTCAACTTTGAAGAGATTTCAGGACCAATCCCCTTTTCATTCCTCTGGAATACAAAGTAGATTTGCAGTTAAGAAATCTCACATCTTAATTTTTCAAGTCTTCATCGTTACAGCAGTCAAACAAATCTCAACGGCAGTCGTGTATAATTTGACAGCGTCGTCTTTGCTCCCTCCTTCATCAGCGATTAGAGCTTCACTCATCACAAACTTTGCCTTCTCTACAATCATTTCTGCAGCAGATTTGGTCCTTGTCTTTGCGTCTGCTTCCCGAGCTTGCTCTTCGATTACTAAAAAAATTGAAATTAACTAAAATGGAAACTAATTAGCAGGTTGGGTTGTTGACCCACCTCCTCTTAGTTTCAGCGCTCTATCCATGTATTGATTTGCGTATGATTGCCACTGTTCCGATTGCTCCTCATTCCCCAGATTCCTGAATACCTCTCTCCAGGAGATGATGAGCTTCAGTGTACAGGTACATGGCCACCTGAAAGTTTGACTGCCGTTCAAAGCCAACTGCACGTAAGGTCAGGTCAACCGCATTCCTTGCAAACTCTGTTCCATCCCTGTCTCCTTCATTTGACGACATCCTCGTGCCTCGTCAGTCTTGAAGAACAAGAAAATTTATTCCCCTTCAATAAATTAAATGCAACGTAAACGTTACACCTTTTTGTCAATGGATGACTAACCCTTTACGTCACCTAACGAACACCTTGAACTTCAAGGCTTGAATTCCCTTACGACTCCTGAGCAGCGACTCTTGTTATCAACCCAATTAATTAACTTGTCAGGATTAATTGATAATTAATCACAGATAAAACGGATTTTAAAAAAAATTACTTTGGATTTTAATTTCCAAAATATAACAGCTGCACGGTAGTGGGTAATCCGCAGCCCTTCAAAGCGGCCGTTTCACGCGGTCTCCCTAAAATGCAGGGATGGATCCACACCAACTTATGGAGGGATTCCTGTTGCAAAATTATTTCTCGGGCGTATATTAACTTAATGCGCGTATATTAAACACGCGCGACCATAGATCTAAATGCTGCATTTTAGGGATACCCGCAGGAAGCGCCCCATCCAAAAGTTCAAAACATTTGGATGAAATAAATTGGAAGTTTTGTGAGTTTGCAATTAATTGACATCTGTGGTAAATCCTTTCCTTTGTTAACTAGGTTAACTGGGCAGGATGCTCTCTCGTTTCAAGAGCGTGATCCTCCATGCTGCTGGTGTAGACAATGCCTTCAACCCTGTGACCAGTGTGACCTCTGAAGGGATTCATGGACATGGTCCAACCACAGGCACTTCCATGTCAGGAAGAAGGGACTCACACTCAAGGAAGCCAAGAAAGTACGAATACTCTCGACCTGGATTCCTCAAGCTAATGACGCCGGATGAACTACAAGTATCTGCAGATCACATCGTCAGACCTATCCTTGTCCCAAGGGATATCAATACACTGCCATGGGGCACGGGATACGCAGAGTAAGTTGAAAGTTGACATCAAAGTGGCCTGGTGCTGAGTCTCATTTTGATGTTTCTGTAGAACCATAAACTCCGGAAAGTCGAAGAAGAATGAAGACCAGGCCAGTTTTCATCACGGCGTAGTCAAAGTCCCAGCAAACATTGTAATTAGCAGTATTGGTCCAGATGACGAATGGACAAGTCCAGACACCATTGATATTCCCTACTACTACTTTGGTATTTTCGATGGACATGCAGGTAAGATAGCAGACAATCTCCGTATCAAAATGATGTATCAAAATGCCGGACATTCATGACTGAATTTCAGGTCCAGGTGCTGCCGTTTGCGCTTCCTCCCAGCTCCATCACATTATACATGTGAGCAAAGCATTGTCATGAATAGTCATTGCTGGATATGCAAACTCTAATCTTTTCATTATTAGGAACGACTTTCCGAGATAGGTCATCATCTAGTAAATCAAGGTCCTTTTTGTGAGTCATCCGTTGGGGGAAAGAGCAAAAGTATTCTCTGGTTTCCACAAACAAGTATTACTAACGACTCACTAATTGTAGGAGCATTGGAAGCATCATTTGAATGCATGGTAAACACACGCCCGCAGATGCATTCGCGGTCACTAACTTATAATTCACATTACTTTCTATAAAAAAAAAACCTTACATTTCAGGACGCTCAAATCGAACGGGAGAACAAAATCTACGAGGGGGTTAACGGTGGTTGTACAGCAGTTGTACTACTTTTCATCCTGGACAAAATTTACATTGCGAATGCTGGAGATTCCCGTGCTTCGCTTTGCCGGCGACATCACGAGGCACTTCAACTATCCGAAGATTTTACACCCGAAAGTGAGCGTGCCAGAGTGAAGCAACTGGCAGAAGAAAACCCGCAGTTACTAGGGAGTGAATTCACCGCATTTGAATACGCGAGGAGGCCTGTACGACGTGACATTGGGTCTAAAATTCTGTATCGTTCTGGTCACATGACTGGATGGGCGTATAAAGTGGCGACGGAAGATGACCTCAGGTTCCCTGTCGTCTTTGGATATGGCAAACGCTCAAGAGTTTTGGCCACAATAGGAGTGACTAGAGGCTTCGGCGACCACGATCTCACGGCTCATGGATCAAATATCAAAATTAAACCATTTCTAAAATCTCAACCAGAAGTAAGAGCGCCTTTAGTAACCCATTTCATATAAATTCCTTAAACTGTTGTTTTCTCAGGTCCGTATAATTGATCTGAAAGAGTTGGACTGTGGAGAAGACGACGTGATCGTAATGGGGACAGACGGGTTGTGGGACGTGACTGGAAACAGCACTGCTGCCAACATTATATTCAGTACACTCGACCAGTACCCAACCACTGACCTCGTCCGGTACAAGTATCGTTACTTTTCAGCAGCACAAGATCTAGTCATGAATGCACGGGGGATAGTACACGGAGAGAAATTGGAAAATGTCCGATGGCACGCGTAAGCAACACGAAACGGTTTTTAGATTCTATTTTCTATTCAACTTCTATTTGATTGATTTGTTTTAGCTGCAACAATAGACGACATTTCCGTATTTGTGGTACCAATTTGGCCGTACAAGGAGGAATGCACTGAAGCCCCGTTTGGTTGTTGAATCCATTTGTCCAAGTACGAATGGACTCCACTCCTCAGAACCGGATGTCAACGACAATTCCAGTGTTCTCAACGGAGAGGAAATCGATCTTTTCCCAACAGCTGTGGCCGTTGACGACATCTGTATCACAACAGTCGAAAGTACTTCATGTCCTGAAACTGCAGAGAAATCAGTGGCCTCAGAACACAGTGAGAAGAACCTCAATAAATGTTTCCCTCAGGAAGAATCACGGTAAACCTAAATAAGTTACAGTTGTCTCTGTCCAAACATTCCGAATCCTTGTTTCCTCCATGTAAGTTCAATTCCAATTTCTGTTTTTAATTTATTCCAAGGCGTTTCTCAGCTGTGATAAATGTCTGTTTCGAAACAGACGCTTTTAGCCAATTTCTTATTAACCGGTAAAGGACTTTATAGTTTTAGAATGTAAACTAGGAAGGAAATATCGAATTCCATTTACAAATTAAACTGGTCACCTTCAGAATATTAGCATGTGACCGTTATTTCTGGGGACATTGTGGTTCACATTCAGTCTCCTTTCTTGCTATCAGCGCCACCAATAGCAGTTTTCTTTTGAAGTTTCTCATGTTCCTTGAGAAGGCGATCGTATTCCTTGCTCACAGACTCAGACTGCGACTTCATCGCATCACGATCTGCAGTCACGGTCTCGATTTCTAAATCCAAATACAACATGAATCCTATCATCCGAATTGACAGTGGCATCTGTTATTTTTACCTTCTTTCAAAGTGTTTACTTCTGTTTGGAGTTTCTCGACTTCGTCCTTGTTGGCACTCTTCCCGGATGAAGATGGTGTTTCTGCTTCACTCATAAACTTCCTAGCAGCAGCGGTGGCTGAAGAGGCTTGCTTCATCGATGCTTCGTTCTGAGCCATCAAAGATCCTGTGTTAGAGAGCAGCGTGGAGATGCGACGAATAACCCTAAATAAAATAAAATTAATAACCGATCTATAACAACCATCGAACTTAGAACTCACAACGTGAGGAGCAGAGCGAAACCAGAAATGTAGAAGTTCCGCTGGGCGCGGAAGAGCTTCATGTGAGCCTGGACTTCGGCCTTGGGGTTGACACTGAGGTCATATTCCTCACTCGCATACTTCCGCATCTCCCGGACAGCATCTGCAGGTTCAATTTTACAGTTAGCACTTGTCCAATGAGGATTTAAACTCAATTAATCAAGGGTTAAGAAGATTACCTAGGAAGAGAAGGCAGAGGAGTCCAAGGAGACCGTAAAAGTACAACTGAGTCTGGGCCCCCAAGCTGTGGAGGATTCGAGAGCGGAAGATACGGAGCCACCTGGATAAAACACAATTAAGTCTTGAACCTGACTTACTTTTTCAATTAGCTAATGAGGTTACCTTTGAGGTGAAATACCGGGTAGGAGGAGGATGAGGAGAACGACGATTTCTACGTACAGGAAACCAGCAACGAGACCCCACTGCAGACTCATGATGGAATTGGCACAAGTGACGGAAGATTGGCTAACTGAGTGTGTTAATTGATTAACAGTGGTTTTAAATGGACAAAATGACACGAAGTTAAGTGTAGTGACAGGGGATTTTAGACTCTGAACTTCCACAAGATAAAATGATACTTCAGATTCAACTGACGTGGGCTTAGACAGCGGCACTACAAACACCACTCAATGAAAATGCAACTTCATATTTCTCAATTACTATTAAAATAAATCCATAATAATGAATTAAATGATATTTCACTTCTAAATAATTACAGAAGGAAGGCTGAGTTTATTCAGCAGCGTACTTTATCCATTTATCCAGTCTGTTGTCTGTCTATCGTCCTTCAATGACGCAGGATCTACTAGACCGATTTGAATGCTGCTTGCAGCTATGAACTCCTGATAGTCTTCTGAGTGAAACGTATTGACATTTCACTCCTGGGTCAAATGTCAAGGTCAAAGTTGGGATTACTACATAACGTGAAAACTGACCCCTGCAAAAGTTTTTCACCTCAACGAGAGGAACAACTTTCTATATCTCTGACTTCTGACCTACGCGTGACCGCAGGTCACTTTAACTTTTCTTTCGCTGTTCTACTCTGCTCTACACTTTTTCAATCTACATCACCTGTCTATATTCCGCTACTTTATTAAGCCCGTGCTACCACGGTTTATTATTAACAGAATTTACTAGCGAGTAAGACAGAAATTAACGCTTCTGTTTGGTCACAGATATTTAATTTATTTATTGTTTTACTTGGGATCGTTCATTCAAAATAACATTGTGAACAATACGATTGTACACTTAAAATTGTGAAACTGAGATTTGAGAGTTTGAGGTTTTAGCACAGGCAAACGTGGAGTGCAATTGGGTTGGCTAAGGTTTTAGCAACAACGTTAATTTTATCATCAAAAATCCTTTGTATGATGTGTTTATTGGTGATGATGTATTTTAGATTTATAGAAATAGTAAGTTGGTATTTAACAAGTAACTACGATATGTAATCATGATTTAATCAAATTAATCTTTTTATGAGAGATGAATCTGCTGCAGTCTGGCTGTGATTTTTCCTGGTCATGAGTCATTTTTGGACGCCACAAGGCCAAATGAGAACCATCACGAAGGGGCTAATTGCAAATTACAATTGTGAAACAATTCCCAGGATTCCTCAATGAAACACAGGAATTAATCACAATTAAACAAACTCGTGGACATCCATATGGAGTAATAAGTTACAGAAAACTAATTGTAATTTGTATCCGGGAATTAAACAAACCTCTGCCCTTTGGTTTCAATGTTTGTGTGAATCTTCATTTTGCTAATTTGCGTGACTTGTAAAATGGGAAACAATTGAATTTGAATGGAATTGTCACACCGTGACGCTTTGGCTTCCCTATGAAACCCTGGACTTGGGGTTTCAATTGATTACAAGATGAAAATGCATTTCTGAAGAAGTAAATGTCGGTGTTTTCTTTGTTTTTATTAATGCCCTACTGACTAAATTCCATGTGTGTAATTAGATTAACTAATTAACAATGAAGAGACTCGTATTATCTTCAGGTTAAGAATAATTACAGTTACAATAATACTTTTTATACACAACAAAACTGTGGTAATCTTAACTTAGAAGCTATATAGCTATTTGGAAATGCTAATTTGGCAATATTGAAGCAGTGATTTGTTTGTTAAGAAGAGTGTGAGTAAGCAGTATTTGTGTAACCACCGCTGTAGACGCTGGAACCACCGGATTCACTACCCTTCACCGACCGTCGTCTTCGGAAACACAAAATAAAGATGAGCAGGATCACCGCGATCATCAGGATCAGTCCACTAATTGCAATTGCTAGTGCAAAGTCTCGTTGGTTGAAGCACAGGATGGCACCGCTGGCCTTACGCTCTCGCCGTGCTTCATCTGCCTTCTCTTGCGCTTCATTCTCAGCCACCTCGTTTACATAAAGGCCATCATACACCTGGAAAAATGAAATCAAAACACATTATAGCTATACAGAAACACATTCCAATTTCCCTTGACACGCTTGAACTAAAAGTCAATGAAGCAAGGGATTGGAGTGTCAGTGTCAGAGCTACCTCAATTGTTGCAGGTTCATCAGCGGTGGTGGCCAAGGCGTCCCGCTTTCTCCTCATATTCTTCCTTGCATTACAAAATGGAGGGTGACAGCTTTTGCAGATCTTGACAGCACAAGCGTAGTAGACGCTGGGGGAGTAGGGGAACTTGTGAGCTAGGAAGTTGACACTGGCCGTGCTCTCGGTGTACAGGAACTGTCCCATGAGCTCGCTGTCAATCGTGCAGCCTTCGCTGTTCACCAGCGTCTCCTCAGCCCAGCCAAGGCCATCACGCACTTTGCAGTCTGTCACCACAAATGGGAGGCTGCAAATAAAAAAACGATTTTGGATTAAAACAGTGGATTTCGTCCCAAAAAGATGTCAGACGTAAGACATTTGAGAACAAAAGGAAATTGGACACATTCCTCAATACATAAATTATACGTTGATGTCCACATCATGGCTTTTTTGCAAATTGGATTTTTTTGATGATTTGCGAAGCAGATGTTTCCGTCCTACCAGTTTTTCAAGCCATTGTTATATGTGACAAAGGGAGTGGGTGTCGCAGAAGGGAAGGTCAAGATCCCATCCGACCATAAAATTCATCAACAAGGATTTCCCAGTCGCCAAATACCGAAAAGTTATTTGCCAATTTGGAATGGGATGTGTTTATTGCATGTCTACCTGTGCTTGGACTCGATGGTGATGTTGAGCACAAGCGGATCTCCAATCTGTACATGTTCTCCTGACAATTCTTGTCCATCCCTGAGGATCTTCATAGTGACCAAGGGTGTCTTTTTATTCGGAACGTTCTTTGGCTGTTTGCATCGGATGTTGAACCCCTTCCCGTGACCTGTGACCAGTTTTGGGTGTGGTTCAAGAATGATTGTGTTAAAGTACTCTGTCTCTCCGTCCTCTGCTGTTGACATTGTCATCGTATTGCAGGACCGAAGTGGGAGGACGTAGTCGATCGTGTCCACCGCCACGTACTCTTTGAGGCATGATGAATTCTTACTCAGACCCTGTCAAAGGAAACCAGAATTAATCAAGAGGTGGATTTAAGATTAGACACCAGAATAAGCTCTATGGTCATCGCTCCCTTCCTTTCCCATTCCTTCATGTCAGTCTCTTCCTCCTTCTTATGACCATATTTAGAATGCACAAGAGAGACTGTTTAATAGCTCCTTTGGGACTAGAATTTATAATCATGGGGTCACGGGTCAAGGGAAAGATGCCAGTGCCCTTGACTTTGATTGCATTCAGAACAGGTTCAAAATAATTGCTCATTTACATAGAAATATCCAAAGGAACTATAAGCATGGAAGATGGAATTCACACAAGAAACTGGAAATGGAGGAAGGACGCCAAAATTAAAAACTGAATTTTGTTATACCAAAGTGCCAGTCGTAAAAAATTAAATGATACCACTATTCCTATGTTTAATTGGACAGTTAATTTAGTTTCTTTGTTAATTACCTGTGGGTAGACCATTCCGCTGAACTCTGCTTCTGGTGTTGGAATCTTGACTTGAATGTAGTGGCTATCGCAAGTGACCTGGAGGTAGGATTCTAAATAAGACCAACTATTGGTCGTTGACTCCACGGCGTGGCCCACGGTTCCGACGGTGCCGACGGTGCCCACGGTTTCGTTCAAACTCTGTTTGATTACGGACGGAGAAGCTAATGCCCGGAAGCTTAGGAGGAGTAGGAGCAATACCCCATGTGCCCCGACCATTGCTGACCTGTCCATTAATACTCCGTGACAGGGTCTTTCCCAATGGCCAAAGATTATTTATGTCCGCCCAGATCCACCGCTGCGATTATTAATTGGGAAAGGTGTGTTTCTTTCCCTTTCACTTTTGCACCTTGTCCTCATCCTTCATATCCTTCACTCAGACCAGAGTTATTAGCTACTGAAGGATTCCATCAACCAATCACAATGCTCCAATCACAATCCTCCAATCCTCCACTCCAAAGTGTAAACTTTCTCTTGCTGGACTTGGTTATGGTGAAAGTTGATTTCACCACCGGAAGTGGCAGTTGAAAACACCTTCAAAAGGCACACTTCCGCTTATATTCACACACTTTAAGACGAAACTGTCTTCTTCCTTTTAATTTGCAAAAGTGAGAGTTAAATTCAATTGTTGTTTAATAACAATGCAGAGACTGGCAGGAGTCACAAGTCCCTTTTGATTTATTTTAACCAGTTTAATCTTAATCTTATGCTGGAATCTTTTGATGTGTTTAGTTAGAGTACTGATTGTTGATTGAATACTGTCCAAGGGTAGTTGTTGAGGATCCTGTTAACGAAGAAGGAGTGGTGGGTGGACACACCTGGTGGGAATGGGCAGGTGGGCAACAATACATTCAACAATACATTCAGTAGATGGAAGAATAGAAGGAAGAATCCCATTGGACCATTGGGGGATGAAGGGGGTTGAAGAAGGGAGTCCCTTTCACTTGTTTCGTTGACCTTGTCGCACATCGTGCAGAATGCAGAAGGGGATGAAGAATATTTCTGCAAAGCTCCATTACAGTAAACTATAACTGCAAATCTCTTCCTCTTCTTCAAAGCAATTTGTAAATTACAATCTAAAGTCAACAAAGGATTCTTAACTCATCCTCACTTTCATCCTGAACAGAATCAAATGACATCACACAAGATCCTTAGGTTAAGATCCTTATAGCTTAGCTTCGTTAGGTTTATTTTATGTTATAAAAGACAAAAGGTTCTTAATTGGGGATTTTGCTTGGGGTTAGATTGACCAGGAAGTGGAGAATCACCATTTCATAATCACTCTTACCTTACCAACAACCAATGATAAAATTCTAATTGGCAAAAAAGGACCAAAGCTCCTTTTGTCTTTGAATTGCAATAAATAGCATAAACGCCAGTGGAATATTCACTTGAACGGAGTGCATGGGAGTGAGTTGGAAATTGAAAATTGGACTGCATGTTCCTGCATGTTGTTGATTTTAGTTATTGAGGGTGTGGTCTTTGCCTTGTGTTTTATGACGTTCGTGTCTCTAATGAATCCTTTAATTCCTTTCCTTTGTTTTATTCTTTTATCCTTATCCCCATTTACTCAATTGCCCACGCGTTCCTCTGCAATATTCTTCATACCCCTGCAGGATAACATTCCTCATGCTTCTCATCACCTTGTGACTAATGAGATCTTCCAATGATACATCCAGACCTTGCAGTCATTAAACACTAAAGCATATGGAAGTCCTTTCCAGTTCATAAACTACACTTGGTCAATGTCAGAGTCACACAGGCCAAAGGGAAGCAATGCCAAATCATGCTTCAGTTCATTCCGTTCTGCTTCCTTCAATCCGTTTAAACAACGGAACTACTCACCCAAACATAACCAACAATTAGCTAAATGAAACACACCCACTTTAATCAAAGATTATGTACAAATCAAGTCTAAACTCCATTGCATATACTCTGCATAAAGAATTGGTTATTGGCCGACGGCGGACCCAAACTGTTTGCATTTGACGTTAGTTTCCTCTTATGTGCGGTGTGTTAGAATGTTTTGTTGGTGTTTGTACGACCACAATTTGTCCCTTTTCGTGTATTTATTACAGGTGAAGAACCTCCTTGGTCGTGTCTCTTTCCGTCGTCATACTTTGTACTTTATTATGTATTTAGAAGGTACTTTATGGCTTATGGCAATGGAGGATGGTTGGATTGGCAGTGAATATGCGTGGGAAGGGATCCCGGAACAGGAATGAATTATGGACAGGACGGGCGTACACGGAAAAACAATCTTCAAGAAAGTCATGCAATTTAATTTAATAAAATAAAATAAAAAGAAATTCTTTTGAATTTCATGTTCAGCTACCCGTGCATTAGCAAACTGTGGAGAAATGGATTCCTCATTCTTTCAATTTTTATTTTTATTTCAATTGACTTTATGGAGGTTCACAAAGCAAAAGGTTACTTGTAACTTATACTAAAAGTGATGAATGTTTTATTCATTTTGTAGTGAAATCAGTCCAAGGTCTTTTCAATGTAGTTTTGCATGTTTTTAGCTGTTGATTCCATAGAAGGAGGTGTTTGTTGATTTGGGTGTTTGTCCTTATTCTAAGGTTAGTCTCAGGTGTCCAGCCTAATTGGGGAGATGAAGTCACCTTTAGTTAATTGTTTAGTTTAGTTTAGTAGAGGAGACTATAAGAAAGGACCTTGGATGCAAATACCGTGTGGCCATTTGCCAATTCCCACCCACATGGACCAAACTGTTGTTTTTCAATCAACTCCATATTAGCTTCTTATTCCAAAAGAATTGCAAAGCATTGCAAAGCATCCCTCAGAAAAGCACAAGTCCACTAATTCCCATTATAACTGTATCAACCACTTTTTGCAAAAAGTTTTTCGCACGGATTGGATTGTGGGTCTTGAGGGTATCTGATGATCACTCCCTTACATCCCAAAATGGACACTCCATTGTCTTCATCTCCACACAAGGAAATTGGCAAATGTCTCCGAATATATTGCAATACCCCCCTTGTGGACTAAAGGGACCATAAAAGCAATCTGCTAATTGGCAAAAGGCATAAAATGAACAATACGGACTTTAACATTAATAATAGGATGAATTACACCCTCCTTCTTCTGCCAATTCAAGGGTAAAGGGGTGTCTGTAACAAAATTTAATTAAATTCTATTTCCCATTTGCCAAATTCCAATTTGCACCAGTCTTATTGCCTTTATGTCGCCATCAGTTGAGGGAAAACAAAAGAATTTTGCAAAGTAAGGGTGGGAATGGGATGGACATGGAGGGAGCAGTGGAGTGATGGCGTTGGCTGCCGTTTGAAATAAATTCACAAAAATCAACATACTTTCATACATCCATTGAAAGTTTATTTTACAGTATTAAAGAAGTTAGAAATGGAAAGTCTTGATTTCAATTTAAAACGTTGACATTCTTGTGCACATTCCTCAGTCCTTTGGTCCTTGGGCTAACTTTTTCAACCCTGTTTTAAATAAAAGAAATTAAAAATTGATCCCATTTGATGCAGGGTTGAATTATAGTTTGGCTTGTGTGTTTTGTGTAATTGTTGGTCTTCTTGATGTTAATTTGTGGTTGGATTGTTAACTTGGTTGGATGATTTTGGTTGTTTTGTTGGCTGTTGATTGTGGCCATCGTCACGTGCTGAGGTTACTGGCTGGACATTGACTCCCTCCGAGAATGAATCAAGTGAATAAATCCTTTTGCAAAAAACTGGCCAATCCACTTTTCCCTTGGCAAGTCCCTTCTCCTTAATGAAGGGGAAGAGGTATGAATTAATTAGGGGCTGAGGAGGAATCCAGGGTTAATACCCGGATTATGAACCAAAGGCTTCAACTATTCCAACTTTTAAACTTTTCAGTCCGGTTTCTTCATTCGGGTGAAGCAGATTGGAATAAAGTGTTCTCAAACAGTAATTGGAGACATGAAGGGGTATTTGTTCTTATTGGCATTACTAGGAGTGACCTCAGGGGCACCGCAGAACTGGCCTTACAAGGACTCACTCATGCCCTATCGATACGGCTACCCAAGTCAACAGCATTACAAGTACTTGCCAACGCTTGAGGACGACGAGGATGTTGGACCTTACCCGGGCACTGCAAGACAAGACTTTGCAGTCGTCGGCTCTGACGGTCAGTCCGCAAACTATGAGTATCGGAGACCAATTCATGAAAACAAAGCATGGTCGCCAGTGTGGAAAATCGGTGACTAAACACCCGCAACTCCTCACTTTTAAGTTTCATTTTTCATCGCTCATCCTCAGTCTGGCTTTGGAGTCGGTGGACTCTTTGCAGATAATGAGCTTCTTTCTCTGGAATCAAAGATTGTCTGACTAGTTTTATCAGTTTGTAATTCTGTTTGTTGACCTTCCAGGTGACCGTGTTCGACCTGTGACGCCTGAACCCACAGTCCCTGGGGTCGTTGAAACTGGATCCGTCGCACCTGTCGTGGAGCCAAGCAGAGAACCACCGAAGATTACCAACAACCCCGCAGCTCCACCACCCCCACGACCAGTCGGGCCTGAACAAGTTGTCGGGAAACCAGTCCAACCGGTAAGAAATTAATTACAATCAACTACCATCTCAAAACATCAAAGTCAATCTCCAGCCAGGCTAAACAGTCTTGAATTTACACCTGAAAAGGGAAAGGAAAAGTCAGTATAATTTGCGTCTAAAAATGTCAATGGCACCAACTACATTTTGGCGACTGTCTTTTATCCCATGTCTCTCTATGCTTTTATTCCTTTCTTCAACAGCCTCCATTCCCACCAGCACGTCCACCCCCAACGCCACCTCCAAAACAAGAAGAGGAGGAGGATGAGGACGAGGACGACGACGAATCAGAGGAGACTGATGACGAAGAGGAAGGCCAACAGAATGAGGATGAACAGAACGATGAAGAACGCGACGACGAGGATGAAGACGAGGAAGAAGAGCGACGGAGACAGGAGCCATTGTCTGAGGAGAAGGTCGACGCTGTCCCTGAACCAGTGGTTGTGAAACCCACCCCCGCACCAGTGGTGAAGCCACCAGTACCAGAGCCAGTGCCAGTTGTTCCAGTGAACACGTCCAGCCCACCGGTTGAGCCTGCTTCAGTGGAAGAGGTCAATGCCCCTGCCGTCGTGGAGTCAAACGAGGTCGATGGTTCCAAGCCAGTTGAGGCAGACGAAGATTCTGACGAGGAGCAAGGACTGGACGACGGGGTTGAAGCCCTAGTACCTGGCTATGTCACTGACCAAGGGGAAGTTTTGGTCCCAGTTGACACCGTCACCGGTGACCAACCAATCTCAATCGTCCCTGGTAAGGAAATCCAGAAATCCCTCAAAGCCACTCATTTTTCTTCAATGCAATTAGCTGATTTCCCCAATTTCTCAAAAGTTTCATCAATGAAAGTTTTTTGTATTTTGTTCTGAAATTGGTTTCCATTTTGTTTTTCCAGATCCTTACAGTCCACCCACTCGTGGTATCCCAATCGGCAGCGCTGGATTTCGTTTCAATGGCTACACGAACAGTAATCCATTCTTCTACTCTGACGTGTATGAGGATGACTTGGGACGACAAGGTCAGTACTACGGGTACTGAGGGGTCACAAGTGATTTCGCTTGTTCAAATTTTATTCAATCATTCCGAAACGTACCTAAAGAGAGAATAAATTATTTACGGAAACACTTGGGCTCCCATCTTTCTCAATCAATCTCTTTCTTATTTCTTCTTTTGTTCACCCGAGTAGAGTCAGAAGAGTCGGAGGAAGGACACCAGCATCAAAAGAAAGTCTCAAAGGCTAAGCAAAGTCATTCGCAAGTCGCAAGTGGACAAGGACCAGAAGGTCGTAATGAATTCCTCACGGCCTTCCCACCATCTCGCACTCCTGAGCTATATGCGGTGATCAACAGCAAGTACACACCGTCCGTAGAGTCCAAGGAAGTGGTCTTTGAGTCTCAGGAAGCACAAGGGTACAACAGCCAGGAAAACAATCCCTTTGGACCAATCGTTGCCTACAGGGTGAAGCAAACTCAGACGAGGCCTTCCGTGTCTGTCGCAGTTGCGCTCTCAGGATCTCCAATCACGAAACAACAACAGCAGCAGTTTGTCAGGAATCCATATTCAAACCAACAAATACGAAACCCTTATGTCAATCAACAGATTAGGAATCCATTCATCAACCAGCAGATCCGGAATCCTTACTTTAATCAACAAATCCGCAACCCATACGTTGGATATCCATCACCCAATCTGGCACTGCGCAATCCATACTTGAGCCAATATGTCAGGAGTCCATACGTCAAGCCATTCGGACCAAGTCCATACGGAAACAGATTTGGAAACAGACCTCAATACAACCCTTACGCTGGTCCTTACTCACCTGAAATCAGGTAAAAGACAAATCTTCGCTTCATATCTGACATAAATTGAATTTTTTTAAACTTTTAAAAGGTCGCCATTTTACGGATCAGGACCAGTCTTCAATCCTCGTCGTCCAGCCTATGAGCCATCCCCTTTTGATCGTTTTGGCTATGGCCCACGACCTCCGGTGTCAGTCTGGGGTCCACAAGGCTTCACCAATGCACAGCCCGTGTTCATCAACAGACGACCAGGTCAAAAGCCAACACCTTACAACAAGCCAAAGTGTTCTGACCAAGAGTAAGCCAAACAAAGTGTCGAGTAAGAAGCCAACGCAAGTGGAGCATCAGGATGACCACGTTCCATATGCCTTTGAAGACCCTTCCCAGTACAATTTGGAGTCGAGTGAAGGCTACGGCCACCACGACCCTCAGGGGGAATTCCACCATGGACTTCTCCGTGATGTCCACCCCAAGACACGACGAGCAGCCAAGATGGCAAAGAAAGTGAGCAAGAAGGAAAAGGGAGACAAGAAGAAAGTGGGAGACCCTGACCCTTTGCACCTTCTCAAGAAATTGAGTGGGAAGAAAGCATAGGTGAATGATTGATAACTTGGGTGCTATTGGAATTCTAGTGAGTTTTAATTTCGTGTGATTCAAATTATGAGGGGTGTACACTCAGAATAAAATTAACCATTTTATTCAGCACATTTTGTGGATTTTACTGCGTATCGTTAATTCAAGTTCATCTTCCTATTCATTAGGGGCTACTGCCACTGGCTATGCTAATTGAAGCTACCCAGCCAGGTATCTTTACATGCTTATACATACATGCACATTCTTACGCACAAGGTAGAACTTAGATATTATTAGGTAACAAGTTCTGTTGACAATTGTGTTTGTGGTTTGCAATAAAACGAGTGGCGCCATCTTCTAGTGGTTAGTTGCAGAGAATCCTCCGGTTGTAAGGCTGAAACCCTTTCCTGTTGGCCAATCATGATCAACTCTTCAGTCAACTTTATCATCTACTGCCTCGTGGGACAAAAATTCAGAAATCAATTTAAAGCAATGCTTCGACTACCATGGAGTCTCCCTAACCAAGTTATGATCAGGATGCACAGGATGCATGGGACACATTCAAACCGCAGTTTATGTGTAGAATCGTGTCGATTTTGTCCCTTCAAAATTTCATGTACCAGTACATAACTTCACATGTTCAACTGTGTACCGTAACACTATTCAACTGCCGTATTATTATAAATACTTTGGCCGTACGTTTTATGACAGTTTTGTGTTTTCTGGGGTAGAAGGGTTTCGGATCATAGGTAGTATCATAGAATGAAAAGAAAAGTTATTTCTCATATTAGTTCTCCTCACTTGATATGAAACCCAGTGCCCGCATCCTAATTCTGTCAGACATTGGCCTATTCTAAAGGACTGTTGTAACTTGAGTTATTAGGTTTAAGATTAAGGTTAACCTAATAATATAACACTGGCTATTGCAGTTTTGTTTAAATTGCATTCCACTGCTTCTGCTAAAGACCACAATTCGGTAAAACAGCTTGGTGTTTTCAGTTCTTTTTTTCAGGGCATTTAGTGTAGTAGGGCTAGCTTGACAGAGGACGGGAGTCCGGGTATTGGCCTAAGCTTGACAAAATCGTGCAGCAGAGGGTACTTAGGGTAGTGGGTAGGGCATTCTGCAGTACATTGAGAATTAATTACTTGATGAATGACAATTTCCACCAGTTTTCACTAACTGTGTATAATTTAACACTAATTCCACACCGTTTTCATCACGTTTCTAATGTTTTGACGTTTACAGTTCACTCCTAAATTAAAATAACTAGCTTAACTGATTAGATCAAAGTGTAACACACTACAAAATATTGATTCAATAAATCCAATCCAACTGTTCTCGACGTCTCAATGTTTAATAAGACCACTCTTAGGATTTATATTTAAAATTCGGAGCAACCGTATGATTTATGACTACTCAACAGCAACTCTCTGGAGAACATCAAGCTTCATAGGTTCCAAAAGCCCGAAGAATAAATTCCCTGGAGTAAACTTTAGCTCTGATTCTTCGTTGCATCGAAAACGAACGTCCCGGTAGATATTCGCAGCAATAAGGAGCAAGGCGTCATAAGCGAATCGCATTCCGATGCAGTTTCGAGGTCCAAATCCAAAAGAGCTAAAGGCATACGGATGAATTTTGTCCTTGTTCTCAGGCATGAATCTCTCTGGGTCAAATGTGTCCGGATTTGGGAAGTGTTCAGGGTTTCGATTAATTGCCCAAATAGGGAACATGACGCTCATTCCCTTTTTAATTTGCAGGTTCCCGTGTTTCCAGTCCTTGGTACAAGCACGTTCTGCACGGAGGAAAACTGGGTAGAGTCTCAATGATTCGTTAATGCTTGCTGTCAGGTAGGTCAGTTCGGACAAGTGTTCGTGATCAATCTGTCCATCGTGTTTCCTCAGAAAGGCGTCGAGTTCATCGAGTATTTTGTCTTCAATCTTTGGATTTTTCGCAGCATGGAGAAAGAGACATGTAAGAATGTTACTAAGTTGATCTTGACCAGCAAAGAAAATGATAAGGGCTTGCATCATGACTGTGAGTTCAGTAATGTCCACTTTCTTGAATTCAGGAGTGTCCAGTTTATCCATCCAATTCAACACAGTCTCAGTGTAATCCTTCTGAGTACGATCAGTCTGGCGTCGATTTTTCAACATTTCTCTGTACATACGTTCAAAATCATCCGCAGCTTTTGCACTCAGTACTGGAGATACCCATCTCTTAAGGATTGGAAATGAAACTGCAAGCATCGGATAGATGTAAGTTATCCTAAAACGCAAATGGAGCTGATCAAACTTACGACCAATTGGTTTGAAGGATTTTGGGAGACTAGAAACTGCCTGATCACCACCAACTAATCGCTTCACAATATCCACAAAATAGTTATTAGGATCGTTTTGATTTTCGATTTTGATATTGAAGACACAGCGCATGATCATGTCCGTCAGCATTGCATAGATGGCCCTAAAAGTTAAAGCGTGGAAACACCATGAAATACACTATGAAATATTACCATCAAATATTCTCTACCGGTGGAAATCCATGGTTAAGGGCTTGGCGTCATTTTCCTTGAGTTTGGTTTTCAAATCCTTCATAAAGTCCTGGAGCGTTTCCTTCATTGGGATGCTCATGGCCTTAATTTTTGCTGGAGTTAGAGTAGGTGTAGTTAGATTGCGCACTGCTTTCCATTTAGCCGGATCTAAAAAACAGACAAATGTTTTAGTTTGGTGTTATGAATACGTGTTTTTAAAAAAATAAAATTACCTGGAATAAAGTCTGGCATTTCATTCAGTAGTGGACTTCCCCAATCAAAGGGTCTTCGGGCATTGAAATGGTCAAAGTCCTTTACCATCACTGCTTTAATTATTTCCGGGTCACAAACATGAATTTGTGGTTGTCTTCCTTCGTATACCTAAATGGAGTATAAGTTCATTAATGCAGTGAATGTTAATTTAGTTGAACTGTTATTAAACTTACACCGTAGACTAATCCGTGCTTTCTAAATCGTTCAATATCCACAGCAGGGACAACTTCATTATGAATGTTGTATGTACTGCCCAAGAGGAAGTGTGGCTTGACTACTGGAATGCCTAAGGATTCCAATACTCCATAATACCATCGAGCATAAAGGACCAAAGTGACAATAGCCACGACTACAATTCCAAGTACAAGAGCCAAAACCATGTTTGATAGTTCTCTATAAACTGCTTCTCAGATTGTGATAAAACGAAAAACCAAGGTTGATACTGCAACAGAATCAACTTAGGTTTGAATGATTTGATACCTACAACAGAGTATTTATACTCCTGCTCATTTTCATTAAAAACCAAGATAATTTTTAAAGCCATCCCTCATGTCACGTACATGGCGACCTTAGTAAGTGGCAATTCTCAATAAATCCAACGTGTTCTAAAAAACTCTCTTATCATTGGGCAATGTAATCAGGAATGTAGCCCAAATACGGAGTTGAGTTCTTAAGTACCACGTACTTCGTGCTGCCAGGTTCATAAAGAATGAGCAAAAAATTTCGCAAACGTTGTGAATGAAGCCACTAATGCAGTTTACAAAGTGGCAACGTTCTAGTGGTCGTTATCACCCAGAAGTGGCTGCAGTGATTGATATAGAAAGTACTCTCAATTACTTTAGCTCCTCGCTTCATCTTATCTTATCCAGACTTATCTTCTGTATTCTGTCTTATTTCTGTATGAGCAATTTTCCGAGCAATTTCTTGGAATGTAACAGAACGGGCAATAATTGCTGGAGAAATAGTTTCGGCTAGAAAAATTGCCTCTTGCTTTCAATAAGAATGATTTCTATTGAAAGCAAGAGAATTTCCAAGTTGCTCGTCCAAGCCTCCCCAACCCACACTCATCTCAACGCCCCGGCGACCCGCTCTTCTCACTCAGCCCAACCACTCATCCTCACTGAAGAGTGGCATTACTCAGGCTCCCAACTGCGTGTGATTTGGAGTTTCACTCCACCCGCTCAATTAACCCCTAAAACTGAATGTTCTGCATTTCGCATTTCGGCCTTGCCTCGTGTAACTGCACTGGCAAAAATTCTGGTAATCAGAATGAGCTAGACATTTTTCCGGATGGAAAAATTGCTCATTGCCAAGAAAATATTGCCTCGTGTAACGCAGGGGTAATAGTAGCACTAAAGGAGTAGAAATATTCCAGGAAACTCTCGTTGTATACTGTAAAATAAAAAACTGGTTAACTAGATACAGTAGTCATTCATTCCGACTGAAGTCACCTATTTTGCCGCAATCTATATAAAAAGCCACAGCTTGAATTCACTCATCAGTTAAATTAATAAGGTCTGATCAGAAGTGCGCCGTGAGCTGTCCTTGCGAATTTTGGACGCGACAGTGAGCTGTCCTTGGTAAAACTCTAAGCTAAGGGGGAGCTCTATTAATTACGTCTGGTCTAATCAGCGTTTCAACTCCTGTGCTTTGTAGTGGTCTCCTGAATCTAGTGAAGCACCTCGCTGATTCCAACTGTTTTCTAAAACTTTTTTTCAATATTAATTTAGAGTTCCTATGACTATTCGCTACTTGGTTACACCCCGTTTGCAACGGTTTATTTTTATTATATTAAAGTCAGCTTTGTATTAACAAGTGGCCATACCCTGTCCACAACCACATAAAGCTAATGTTTTTCGAGGGATAGGGTAGGGTGGCAAGAGGTATGAATGAATGAAGGAAAGACAGATAGGTCGAGAGGTGAATGATATGGGAGCAGAATAGGTAGACCACTTGGATTCCACCCTGCTTGAGTGAGTCCATTAGGTACTAGGTCGAGGCATTCCGTCAAGCGATGGATGCGTTGGGTATGGACAACTAGATGGCGGCAGAGGCTCCGTCGGTGGAATCCAATTGCTCTCTCCAACAACAACTCCTGTCATCTCTGCAAACACAAACACACGACTATAAATTACACACTCCCACTTCTATCAACCCAGGAGAGACATTTGTCACTAGTGCCAGATATTTCTAGAGTAGTAGAGTATTTAGCTTAGTTGAAAAGAAGCTCTCAGTGCACTTAAAATTCAAGAAACCACTTGCATTGTTGCAATTTAGATATATATTTGCTTCAAACGAGAAAAGAAATTAGATTTGTTCACACTAAAATTGCACTCTCATACGACTGCAATTTGTTTCAAGTTTTCCAATGCTCTTCTTTTCTGGTGAGCTCTTCAAATTGCACTCTTACGGTAGTTTCGAGCTTTCATCTTCAACCTCCTCACTTTACATTTCTCCCTGTTGAGGGAGTAGAACGCCAAGACCCAGTTTGCTTTATTTTTTTTTGTTTTATCGAGTTTTTCCTGCTTCCCCATGGACTTTAACGTTTAACAGGCAGTTCCTGATCTAGAAAAACTGTAATTGTTTCACTATTGTTGTCTCAGGGTCAAGGGACTCAACGCGCAACGCCTTGCTGTTCTTATAGAGTTAAGAGTAGCCTCTTTCAAAGGAGTTTGTGTGAGATTTGGAGCAAAAATGTACCGCCATCTTATTTCCCTACCAGGAAATATTTCTGCGTCCATCACATTGCTTTGAGAAGAGTGCAAAGACACACACATTTCCTCTAAAGACTTTGTAATTATAAAAACGGCTCTTCTTGCTCTGTAAGTCCCACTCCACAACGGCAGTGACACGTCAATATTAAAAGAAAATGAAGGGCAGTCTGCTTCCTGACGCTAAACGGTGGATATGAGGGGAGAATCGACTCAAAACTTCAAAACTTCCCGCACGTGAAACAATTTTCACACACGCCAAAAATATACAAAACACACGTGAAAGAAAAACACGTCAAAAAC